>JANHAO010013362.1:0-15889 GCA_026873985.1 Saraca asoca
TATTGAAATTATAGTCAATATATAATATAATTAATTGTGACATATTATCTAATTATTTTACACAAGTTTTATTTCTTCCTTTTTTTATTTTTGAAATTTTTTGAAATTTTTTTATTTTTTATTTTATTTTATTTTTTATTTTTCCTTTTTCTTATTTTTTTTAAATTAAAAATAAAATTAAAAAAAATTAACAGCAGAGGGTATTTTGATATTTACTTAAACATCAAGGGGAAAATAATAGAATCTTTAACGATCAACGGGAAAAATGATAATAGCTAAAAAAACAAGGAGGATTTTGATATTTTCTCAAACATCAAAGAAAAAAAATGATAATATTTCTATTTTCAAGAGAGTAAATAAAAATAACTCTAATCTAAATTCCTAACGAGTTACTATTGGATAATAATTGAGAGGTATTTTCTTGTCCGCGTGGGTTGAGATTTCCACACAAAAAATGGAAGAAATTAACTGCATGTCTCTTACCAGCTAGATAAGTAGCTGACAATGTTCCTTTCTCTCTTTGATGTATGTTTTAGTAACGGATAGAGGAAGCAAACTTCATTTTCAAGGAAAAAGTTGACAGCACAGAAAAAACAACGAGGAAAAACTCAGGAAAATTGAAAAAGGAATCCAAGGAGGATTGAAAATAAAATCTAAGAGAGAATTTTGTTATTGGAATTAGAAATTTATATTTATTTTTTATTTTTAATTTAATATTTTTTATTATTTTTTTGTTAAAATTTATTAGTAATTAATTTATATAAATAATAATTTATTAATAATTTATAGAGTATAAGATAAGTGATTATTTTTTTCTACTAAAAATGAAATAATCTCATAATATGTCATAATTTTTTCTATATTATTTATCATTAAATATAAATAAAAATTATATGAAAACTTTACATTTATAATCGTTAAACTATATCAAAAAATATTATTTATGTATATCAATTACTAATATCTAAGATGAAAATGGTAGAAAATATTCAATTAGAAATATAAAAAATATATAAAGATATAATTTAAAATTTTATAAATTATAAGAATTTAATTAAAATTAAATAAAATCACGAAAAGTAATAGAGTAATTTAATCAATATTATATTTTATGTTATTTTTTATATAATCTTATTTAGTATGCTATTAGATTTTATTATTGAAGTCATCTGAGTTCAACAATTATTTTCAATGGTCCAACTAACCAACTCCATCGCCTTAACATTTTTTGAAAATTCTAAGACACTACTATTAATGCACAACTAACTCATGATACACCATGTCCGTTGAAAAGAAAAAGCGACTAATTCTGTTTTTGATTGTTTACAAGTCAAAAGAGACATATAAAAATTATTTGTAATTTTTAAAATTATCATTTATCTCTTGTTATTAATATCTCTTTATTAATTCTCAACTATTTTCTCTCATTAAAAAGAAAAGAATTAGAAAAAATTAATTAATATTTTACTGGATCTCTAAATGACAGACAAAGAGATATGATTATTTCCAAAAACAAAAATTAAAAAGAAACAAAAAAAAGCAATCATTTATATGAATAATAAGAATAAGAGAATGAAAAGAGATTATAGATGTAATAAGTTTATTTTCAGATCTAAAAATTAATGTGGGAGTGCTAAATTGTTTAATAAATAACATAAAATTTATATGTTGTGAAATGATGTGGAAATAATTATAAAAAGTGGACGTGGAATGTAAAATAGAAGAAGGTGGCGAGGAGCTTTCAGTGCACCATTCACGTTTGCTTTAGCCGATGTGAGTGATGTCTTCCAAGGACGGTGTCCGCAAAGGTCATTATCCTCATTTCCATCACAACCTTAGTCATGAGTAGTGCTAGATTTAAGACACACAGATCAACAGGGGCATTGTGGCATTAATTCAATGTGATGTTTAAAAGTTCTACTATTGTGTTTGCATTTTTGTCAAACGCGGTCTCAAGGAAAGTTGTTATTATATTTTCAAATTAATTTAATATTTTTATTCTTAAAAAATTTATTTTTTATTTTATTTTTTAATATTCTAATTTAAATTAATTGAATTATATAATCACTCAACTTATTAAATTAATAATAAAAATGTTGATATGATTTAATGGAATTACTATTTTATCTTTAAATTATGACATAAAAAATTAAATGAATTTGATTTAAAATAAAACTTTACTTTAAATAAAATAATTTTAAAATTGTTCTAAAAAAAACCTTTAAACTTATAAAGTTCATATTCTTTATATTCTCAGCATCAAATTGAATACTTGAACATAAATTAAAGAATCGTTTAATATAAACAAAGTCAATAAATATTCTTATTTATATTCATTATATTTTCTTGTTCTAAAAGTATGAGATTATATTAAAAATCATGAAATAAAAATTATATTTAGAATATAAAAAAGAACTAATGTTAAAATGAGAACAAACACATTAAATTTTTTTTTCTTTGTTGACAAAATTTTCTTTAACTTTTAATTCGATAGATATGTTGATTTCCAAATAAAGAATCAAGGTTTTTTTTTTTAACAAAATAAGACCAAAAAATTGATAAAGATAAAGCATTAGGTTCCAATGTACTGTCAACAGTAAAAATACATTATTGGTTTACTTATTTTTTCAGCTTCATTTGCATTAAAATAAAACAGTGTCTTGCCTTTTCAAATCAATCAGGTTATTATTTTTTTAAATTTATGTATTTTCTCATAAGTCATTTAATATCAAAATGACAATTTTATTTAGTTACGTTAACTTTTTTATTATTAGTGTAATAGACTGATAAATAATGTGATTCAAGTACTTCAAATTAAAATATTAAATAATAAAATTAAAAAATCGGTATTTTTTATCATGAAAACACTAAATTAATCTATATTTTAACTATAACACACATATTTATTTTCATTTAATAAAAAATATTTGTAATATATTAAAATTTTTATTTCAGATAAAATCTTAAATATTGATATATAAATAATAAAATTAATAATTAATTTATTTTTATTAAATAGAAATAAAAACATATATCATTGGTTGAATCTTGGAGTGGAATTTGTTTTAGGTCTTATAAATTCAATCAACTTGATGATTTTTATTTAGCGTCTTGGCTTCGTCAAAGACACACTTATTTATCATTAGCTCTTTCAAATTGCCATTTTTAACACGAGAAAGGGGTAAGTAATTCGATGACGAACAAATGTTATATAAATGTGAGATTCAGAGTTTGACGCGTGAACACCACCAATTCCGCCGCTATATATTCATATTCGTGGGTCTATCTTGTTTATCCTTATCGTAATATATTAAAAACATTATATTCCTGGGTCTATCTTCTTCGATGTAATTATTTAAGCCATCCAAAATCACTTAATTATAATTTTTATTTTTTTATCATACAAATTAATAATATTTATTTTCTTTAAATTTAATATTTTATATTGATCACTTTTTATATAAATTAGATTTATATTAATAATTTATTTTAAATTAGGGACTAAAAATTATAATTAGCGGAATTTCAACAGAATTGTATGATGACAATAATTGAAAAAAAAACAGATCATTAAGTCATGTAATACATCAAATTAGGACATTTACGCGTATGGATCACATAATTTAAAATTTTCTAATATATCAAAATGAATTCAACTAATTTTCTCTTTTAATAACTGTTGGCTTATATTTCCATCAAAATTCTATTTATTAATTAGAATTTTTTTTTTAATTTGATAAAAATTATTAATTTTAATTTAATTTGTTTAATTTGTATAAAAAGGAATTAATGTAGAATATTATATTTAAAAAATAAATACAATCAATTTGTATGTTATTTAAAGAAATAAATATAATTAATTTAGAATTTTCTATCAAAATTGTAATTAAACTTTCAAAATTAGAAGGTTAATGTTAAACTTCAAATTTTATAAAATATATGTAAATTTTCACAATAAAATAATTACTAAAATAATGATAGAATGGTGACATCACTGGATGAGGGACAAATTTCATTTTAAAACACCGGACAAAATTAGGAAAAATATTAATGGAATGTACTGAAATTTCAAAATTTGAAGACGGATGTAATTATTCATCGCAAGGGTACTACAAGACCAAAAAAAACATGTATTTAATTTTCAAAGGTTTAAAATTCAATAGTTGAAATAGAGTCTAAAATGTAATTACACACAATGTGATATATTTGAAGTTGATTATCAATGATCGCAAACATGACCCCTCGAGTCGAAATGTGAACTGTTTTCGCAGACCATCTAATAAATGCACCGACCAAATCACTTATCTTCAATTAAAATCAGAGGTACGCTATTTGGGATAGGTCCAGCAGGAGCTACTTGTAAACTCTACCTCCATGTCATTCGACTTAAATACAATTCTGGTCCATGTAAAATATAAATTATAAATTAGTATCATTAATTTTGAAAATTTTGATTTTGATCCCTTCTAATTTTGGATTGATTTAAATAAATATTAGTTAATAATAAGATATTATCTTGTAATACCTAAAAAAAATAATTGAGGGATCGAAATAAAAATTCTAAATTTTTCATTGGGATTATAACGTAATTTCTTATATTTTCATATGAACCTAATTGAAGTTGATGGAAAGTTTTAGTATCAAAATGCAAATTTTCACCTTCCATTTTATGTATAAAACTTCCTTGGGCCGACTCTTCTTCCTCGTGATTTCTCTGGCATTCTCCTGAAGCTTCTGGCTTTCACTGCATTTCCTCATTTGACCACTGTTCCATCGCCGTTCGAGATGTTCCAACCGGCAAGTTACTTTTTTCTCCAGCGCTTCCTCTCTTCCCCAATGCCTTCCTCTCCCTTTTCGAGCATTATTTCTCTAGCCAAGAGTTGTCTGGCTTCTCTGCTTCAACCAGCCTTTACTTTTCGGTGCGTTGAAGTCGTCCGACTAGTCTTGGGCCACCGGCCACCTACTTGAAATATTCTTCTTGTTTTGCTTCAGTAGAGTTCCTACCGAAAGATTAAGCATATTGAGGCTCAATTTTAGGAGCTTCTACTGATTTAACTTCTTAAGGATTTTTCTAAGATGAGTGAACAATCATCCTTACTTAATAATTCCATGTGTACCTATAAAATAATTTTATTATTATCATGAAATGTTATAAATCATTTTTAAATAATGATATTTTCATATATATATATATATATATTAAAGTGATTTCAAAAGTATATCTACATATTATTGTTGGTGCTTTTGAAAATGCTTTGATACGTTGATGTATGTTTGATAAACATTGCTAACCCAAACAAGAACTTTTATATCCTGTGATATAAGATTGTTGTTGTTTTGAGATTTATGCCACCTAATTTATTAAATTGGTTGATTTGAGATATTAGATCCACTGAAAAATTAGGTGGTAACCCTCAAGTGAACTTGGGAACATGTAAATTTTTTGAACAGGAATGGACAAGGATGGAAGTGTAAGGAGATGTATAGATTATTCATGAGCATCCGGCAGACGTGTCAAATGGCTTATGACATTGATTACATTATATTATGGTGGTTACCTCTTGTAATTGTTCATTGGGAATCTAGTTGTATTTTAGAAAGTTACTGGTTTTTCTCTCTTATTTACTATTACGTTGTTGAATATCATGTTTTCAATTACTTTACTTTCTTGCGGAATTATGGTTTTCAAATGTATATCGAGATTATGGCTACAAAACAGGTAAGTATATCTTCATGGCAGTATATTTATATATACATATTTATATACTTTCGAATTTGATTTTTAAATGGGATTTTTAGGTGATCATGGGATTGTTTACTCACTGAGTTTCAATGAAACTCACTCTTTCGTTTTCATATTTTTCAAAGTCAGAAGATATTTTTTCAGTTGCTCTATATCGTCCTGGTTCCAGATTTGCTCCTTGATCAAGTAGGTCATTCCTGCAGAAATTAAAGGTATATGAATGGTAGAAATCAGTGACAGTTGATAGGATTGTATATGCATGTGTCGTGCATGATTATTGGATGCCCAGTAGGATGTAAATTATATAGTTTAGGCCATTGCATATTATTATATTGATGTACAGGTTATGATGGGCCTGTAACCCTAGCATTATTGTATAGGCCTTATGGCTAGGTGTCTGGAAAGCAGAGGAAACTCTACCAGATTTTTAATTAGAATTTTAATATACATCATGGATTGATGAAATAGTGAGTTATGGGTATGTAATTGCATTGTAAGGCTTGTAAGAGGGTTTCCTGATGGAAGGGATTTTCCGACGGTAACCTTCTACACCGGTCATGTTCCATAGGTTGAGACGTGATAAAGTTGGCATCAGAGCATGGTCTAGGGTTTAAGTGCATGATAGAAGTCTCCAACTACTATGACAATATACGTATATCTAGTTTATGTTAGTGCGCCATGGAACACAACACATGAATAATGATATGCTAATGCCCACACCATGAATATGTTGAAAATCTCTGCATTTCTTAATTCTTTCAATTATACACGTATCAGTATATTTGAACCTTGCCTAAATGAATCTTCCCATTTGATAATAGGAAAATGTCACCTAGGGCTCGACCTTCGGCTCACTCTGGACGCTGAGTGGAAGAAGCGTCTGAAAGAGCTTCTCATGAACCATCCTCTTCTTCCCAACCCATACCCAGACCTTAGGTAGACCTAGGGGCCAAGGCCGTGCTAAAGGCCAAGGTAGGTTTGCATGAGCAAAAGTGCAGTCAGGAATTTCTCAACCTGAACCAAAGGTTCCCTCTACATCTGGAGCTTCAGCGGGTCTTCCCACTTCAGATGCCCTAACGCGGGCTATAGATTTACAGAAAGCGACCACAGACTTATAGAGAGTTATAGGTGATTTTGTGGATGAATTGGTTCAATAGAGATTACAAAGACAACAAGAGATGGAAAAGGTAAGAGTAGCTACAAGTAGTTCAAGAAAGAGATGTAGATCTCAGGGCCCGAGTAGAGATTTTAAAAGGCAAACATTTGTAGCCTCCGGTGTACCTTCCTTTTGGAGACCTGAGGTACCCAGACCCTCACAACAGGTGAGTGCAGACACTCAATGTAGAAGGCCCACAGGTGCTATTTTTAGCTATCACCCTATCCGGGGATTTAGCTCTCATCCTTCTACTCCAGTTAGACGTGAGGCAGCAGGGTCGTGTCAAAGCTGTGGAAAATTTCATTTAGGCGTTTGTAAACTAAGAACTTGAGCTTGTCATAGATATGGTCAGGTAAGCCACTTGGTGAAGAACTTCCCCTACTCTCCTACTTTGCCTAGTGGCCCTGGAGCCACTGGTACATCTAGACGTACTCCACTTTGAGTTTCACCACCCATGAGACCTCTAGTGTCTGATTCTGCTGCTAGAGAAGAGTTTTAGCAATCAGAGTGGTGCAATAGAAGCATGGTGTGCCCATAACCTATAGGTCCCAGGAATCTCTTTTAGGGAGAATAGGAATATGGATCAATCTAACTTGTCTGAGGATGATAATTTATTGAAAAGGATGGCAAATGCTGATGTGAAAAAAATAGAGAATAATGTTCAGGCTGGATTTGCTTGTCGGGGCAAGGTAGTGGAAATTTGCCTTGCTCAGATCATATGGCCTTGCTCTGTTCTGTTCGGCTACTTCCCTGTTGTTGGCAAGATTGACTTCTTTAGCCAGTCTTCTCTTCCAACTAGCCCTTCCTACTCAACTAGATGGAGTTGCTTACTGATTAGCTTATTCAAGTTAAAGAACATGAGTGCCTAGTTATTTAGTCGTTCAGTCCTGCTGCAGGACACTTACCCAGGCACTTGGTGTTGCCCAAAATCTTAGCCTTCCATGGTCAGAGTGGCCCTTTCTCCCTCAGCAATTACGTAAGAGTTGCATCCAGTTGCTTCAACCAATCCTACCAGTTGTAGTACTTCCCAAACTATGATTCTTGGCTATCCTATTTTGGTCACCTGTTCAATGGCTTCCAATGGGACTATAAATAAGTGTGAAAGAGTTCTGCAAGTCTTTCCCTCCCTTCATTAGCATTACTATCCAAGATCAATCGCAAACCGCCATCTTACTACAATTCCTAGATGATCAGGCCATCAAACTTCCCTAACCTCAGTCAACCTCATAAGCACAGTTGCCCTATGTGAGGTGGACTACTATTGCATATCTTATGCAGGCTATGGTTGCCAGCTTGAGTTGAAAGAAAATTCCAGTGTTATAGATATTGCATCAAACAGGATAGTTGTGCTCGGCTTGATGTCTAAATTAGAATGTCCTTGGAGATTGGGTAAAAATTCCTCTAAGACTAGGACCTTCTTCTACTCCCTTACCTTCTTCTTAAAACCTTGCACATCTATACACCATCACTTGATTTCAATGTAAATGTTTCTCCTATTGGTCATGATAGTTTTAGCAGTCATGATAATGAGTCAAATGTGACTCGAAACAAAATGAGAGAGATATGTCATCTATTTTAAGCTATTTGTAAAAAGTTTTTGTAGGAAGAAGAAGCAAAGTTGAAAGATGGAGTGAATAGCTGTAAAAAGGGTTGATGTACAAATAGCAAGGATTCTTAAGGAGTAACGAAAATATGTTAATACAAGCAAGTAGATTTTGAGACCTACCCCTGGAGTTGAAGTTGGTGATGAATTTCAGTATAAGGTGGAGCTTATCATAATTGGTCTTCATCATGGGATCCTAGGGTGGCATAGATTATATGAAGTGTATTGAAAAGATCCTGGCAACTAGTATTGTTCCATTAGGGGCTATGTTGATGTTTAGAGGGCAATTCAAATGTCATAATTTACATGGGGCAAAGGGAAAAAAATTATGAACACTAATAAGGAACCTAAAGACCGGAAGCTTGTGCACATCAATCTTGCTTTGAAGAATAGTAATGAGGAAAGGAATCTTGTTGGGTGATATGTGGCTCTGAGGAAAATCAAGGGATGGATGGAAAAGGTAGAACATAGGTTTATGATAGGCTATATGCAATTGAGAAATATTGATAGGATTTTGGGCCTCATGGTAAGCTGGTTTTCAGGTTTTAGTAACACAGAATCCCAGGTTAACCAGAGCTTACTTAGAAAGAAGTGAAGAAATCAACTAAATTTAAAACAAGAGAGGGCCTATATGTTGAGGACGTTTCTAGTGACTAAAAGTGAATTCCAATATGTGCTATGAATGCCATAGATGATGAAAACCCCTACCATTTACATGCTCTACTACCATCATATACCTTGATTGTTACAATCCCATTCCTCCAAAGGGATGCAATTGTACTGAGAAATGCTTTGACTCAGGAAATGTTCATGTGCTGTCAAAAATTGGGAGAAAGATCCCTAAATTCCATCCCTGTAGGGAGTTTTATCTGTGAATATATATATAGGAGAGCTTCTTGAAGAGATGAACGCTGAACAATGAATTGGCAATGATGCATATTTGTTTGACATTGGGAATAACAACAATAATTGTACTTCTTGGGATGGACTTTCAACCCTTATGCCTGATACTCAGTCAAGTTTTAGAGAACTTGTGGGGAATGGTGGCTTCACCATTGATGTTTTTTAGTATAGTAACATAGGAAGAACTATGGGAAAAAGGAAATGACCTGGAAGTCTGAGTCCTTCATGATGTATAGATACCCCCAACTGTTTGAATGATGTGTTGGTAGGGACCTTCACTCCTTATGACTATGTTTCTAGAATTCAAGGATGCATTCTTTTGATGGGGAGGAGAATTTGTAATACCTAAAAAAAAAAGTGACTGAGAGACTGAAGTGAAAATTCTAAATTTTTTGTTGGGGCCATAACGTAATTTCTAATATTTTCAGAGGGACCTAATTGAAGTCAGTGGAAAGTCTTGGGGTCAAAATGCAAACTTTCCCCTTTCGTTTTATGTATAAAACTTCCCTAGACAAACTCTTCTTCCCCACGATTTCTCTAGCATTCTCCTGAAGCTTCTTTTAGCAGCCTTCACTGCGTTTCCTCATTTGACCATTGTTTCATTGCTGTTCGAGGTGTTCCAGCCGGCAAGCTGCTTTTTCTCCGATGCTTCCTCTTTTCCTCAGCGCCTTCCTCTCCCTTTCTGAGCATTGTTTCTCCAGTTAGGAGTTGTTTAGCTTCTCTGCTTCAACCAGCCTTTACTTTCTGATGCGCTGATGTTGTCTGGCTAGCCTTTGGCCGCCAGCCACCTCCTTCCTCCATCAGTGTTGTTTTCCTGCCGACCGGCTAATGGCTTTCCCTTTCTCCCCTTTCCTCTAGTGTGTTGTATAGCCAAGTCTTGAACTGATCCATCGGCAGCATTTCAGCTCACGACAAGTTGCTCATCCGCACTTTAGACTTCAATGAGTATTCCTAAATCATTAGATTTATTTTATAGTAATCCTACAACTAGTTTTTTTTCAAGATATTTATCTTGAAACCCTCAACAATACAGTTCGGTCAGTAGCTCCTATAGGCTCACCGACGGCGACCCAGCTCTGGTTGAACTCTCCACCTATACTTTGGAAGGTGGTGAGTAATCCTAGAATAAAAGATTTATTCTATAGTAACTCTGTAGCTAGTTTGCAATAAATTTTCCTTGAAACCCTTACTGTGCTACCTGTGAGAGATTTGAAATATTCTTGTTGTTTTGCTTCAGTAGAATTCCTATCGAAAGATTAAGCGTATTGACGCTCAGTTTTGGGAGCTTCAGCTAATTTAACTTCTTAAAGATTTTTTTAACGTGAGTGGACAATCCTCCTCACTTAATGATCCCATGTGTACCTATAAAATAATTTTATTATTATCATGAAATGTTATAAATCATTTTTAAATAATGAGATTTCCATATATATATATATATATATTAAAGTGGATCCGAAAGTATATCTACATATTGTTGGTGTTTATGAAATGATTTGCTGTGATAGAAATTGTGCATTTTCATTCTGCCTTATATTGTTGGAATTGGAAATTCTCTATTTTTTCCATGTGATAAATGGATATGAAAATGCTTTGATACGTTGATGTATGCTTGATAAACATTGCTTACCCGAACAAGAACTTTTATATATTATGACATAAGAATGTTGTTATTTTGAGATTTATGCTACGTAATTTATTAAATTGATTGATTTGAGATACTGGATCCACTAAAAAATTGGGTGGTAACCCTCACGTGCACTTTGGGACATGTAAATTTCCTGGACAAGAGTGGACAAGAATGGAAGTGTAAGGAGATGTATAGATTGTTCATGAGTATCTGGCAGACATGTCGGATGGCTTATGACATTAATTATGTTATATTATGATGGTTGCATCTTGTGATTGTTCATTGGGAATCCAGTTGTATACTTTACTATATTAGGTTTTAATGAAAATTTTAGAAAGTTATTGGTTTTTCTCTCTTATTTACTATTACGTTGTTGAATATCATGTTTTCAATTGCTTTACTTTCTTGTAGAATTATGGTTTCAAATATATATTGAGATTATGGCTGTAAAACAGGTAAGCATATCTTCACGATAATATATTTATATATACATATTTATATACTTTCGAACATAATTTTTAAATGGGATTTTTGGATGATCATGTAATTGTTTACTCACTGAGTTTCAATGAAACTTACTCCTTCATTTTCATATTTTTCAGAGTCAATTCTTTCAGTTGCTCCACACTCTCTTGGTCCAAATCTACTCCTTAATCGAGTAGGTCATTCCTGCGGAGATTAAATGTATATAAATGGTGAAAATCAGTGGCAGTTAGTAGGATTATATATGCATGTATTATGTATGATTGCTAGATGTCCAGTAGGATGTAAATTGTATAGTCTGAGCCACTGCATCTTATTATATTATTGTACAGGTTATGGTGGGCGTGCAGTTCTAATATTGTTGTATAGGCCTTGTGGCTAGGTGTCTAGAAAACAGAGGAAACTCTGTTGAATTTTTCATTCAAATTTTAATATACATCGTGGATTGATAAAATAGTGAGTCGTTGGTATGTAATTACATTATAAGGCTGGTGGGGATTTCTTGATGGAAGGAATTTTCCAATAGTAAACTTTTACACCAACCACGTTTCCTAGGTAAGGTCATGACATATCTTTTTATACATATAAAATAAAAATAAATTTAAGAATGAAAGAAATAAATAATTAATTTATATACAAAATTAAGGTACAAAAACATATCATATTAGATAAAACATTTCATCTGAATTCATATGAACTTTTCATTAATAATTGGTCTTATAAAAGCATCAAAATTAAACTAATTGAGATATTAGAAGAATCAAAACTAAATATTTTAAATTAGAGCAATTTGTATTCTATAAAATCAAAATTATATTTTAAGTCTTCATATTTATATAAGCATAACTCGTAAATTCAATATGTCTATAAAAAATAAGTGTTGAAGAAATTTACCTCTCCACATTTTATCAATTTTATTTTTGTGATGTTATAGATGCTAAAATCATTAAATTTATATATACATAAATTCATACTCGAATCTAGATTGTGAAAAAAGGTAAAATCTTTTTAAAAAAAATATCAAATGTCACTTAATTTAAGTGAAGTCTATTGGCTTAAAAAAATATAAGGAAATACTTAAACCAAACGTGCTCCAAGTTTTCATGGAATCCCTCCTCTGAATTGAGCCAAACCCAGGCAGACGTATACTTTCTCAGCTTACAAGCAAGCAAACTGAAAGCATCATAGTGTATGAAAGTTCACAATATATAGTTATACAGAGAGTTCATTGTGTTTTCACTTTTGTGTTCACACAAATACTGAAGTATTTGTTGTCTTCCTTTTTTATGAAATGACATCTATGGATCATTATCCTCTTATTTTATAAAAGATGAGACGCAATTTTTGAAATTGAATTCTAGAGAGAATATATAAAACTAATTTAATTTTGTCGAACTTCTTGACAAGGTGGCATTTTTTTATTTTATGTGGTTTATGGAATATTTGTTTCTGTTTGCCCTACAGAAATTTTACACATTCAAGTTGAATGTCTTTGTGTTAATATTTTTTTAAGATTGAAGTGATAAGTCCTTTAACATATATATAAAACATCTTAGATTTGAATTTAAAATATAAAAAAAGAATAAATTTTAAGATAGATTTAACACAAAACTTGCACGTAACATTTTTTTTTTCATGTGTCAAAATTGAATTGAATTAGTAATATCACAATATAAAAAGTTATAAAGCACGTTTGAGCAATTATTGAAAAAATGTGGATAACACTGAAAATTATGCTGAAAAATAATCTAGTGGAAATGGGTAGTAAATTAAGTAGAATAAAAATGTGTTGGCTGTTTTGATTAATTATATATATATATATATATATCATGTGCAAGTCACATGTTAATTAAAACCATTAATTAGATGGATAATGGGATTTAATTCTATGATTATGTATAGTTTGAGGATTCAATTTGATTATGTATATGTTGTATGCTGAAAAATGCGACTCCACGAAGACGACTCCGCGGGGGCAACGATGATGAATCCTCGAGAGAGAGTCTCAAGGTACCGCATCGTAAACGACAACGGGAACTGCAAGCACTTATCTCTCGGCGACAGCGCGAGTTGGCAGGCAGAAGGTTCGAAAATCAGCCCCGCGACCGTTGTACTCGTGACTCTCACAACTACTCTAGACCTGTAAAGCCCTCGCTTGGGACAACATGACGTCTAACCTGACGCAGTGACAGCTACAAACCTATATGTCGGCTTGGAGAAAACTACTCCCGCAGCCTACAATTAAATAGGGGTCTCTTCACTGTGTATGCTTATTTATTTGATGTCACACCACTATAGCTTGTAATTAAAGCTCATCCTTCCTCTATAAATAGGAGGATGCTATTAGCAGGAAGGGGGAGAGATATTCAGAATAATGGTAATGGAAAAACTCTACCGTGGACGTAGGGTCCAGTAAATATGGATTTGGCCGAATCACGTAAAACCCTGTATCCTTCCTATTACTTTCTCATTTTTTTTGCTAACTCAGTCAATCATCCCGCCTACACTAATCAGCCCGAAGCAGGTCAGGGGTCCCGAAGAATCCCTGGTTGGCCGAAGTATTGGTTCTCCCTACACGGACCATATTTCGACGTCAACAGTATAGTTTAAGGATTCAATTTTTATTATTAATAATGGTTAATGAGAGTAAAATTCAACAATTTAATTATTGTTTGTTTTTTTTAATAAAGGACTTTTTCATATATGTTTAACCTAATTACTTTTGCTAATATTGTTTTGATTACATATCTATCTATCATTTTTTTTTTTCAAATCAAAGCTTAAATATAATTTTATTCTTTTAAAATGACAAAAGACCTATTCTGATCCCCAAATTTGTAAAACTCAATTTTGGCCCACATAGGAGAGAGACTCAAAACAAATGAAAAGGGATAGTTTGGGCATAAAAAATAACAAAAGTCATGATGATGTCATCTTATTTCAACAAAGCGATGGGGGATTATGAGTGACGGGTATTTGTTGGATGAAAACTTTTTGAAGGGAAGGAAAGTACAATTTTCTTTTAAAAAAAAAAAAGGAGAGTGAAATATCATTGAATTAAATTTTAAGAGAAACGATAATTATTTATTAATATCTTAGTGATATAAATACTTTTGAATATGAGTGGTTCTAAATTAATGCGAAATGTAGTAATTAAAGTAATATTGAAGATATTTTTTAAAAAATATTTTTATGAATATATTTTTGTCATATGAAATGGGTCCTATAAATTAATCAAGATTCACTCCGTGTAAGAAAGAGTGATTCAATCATCTCCTTAATAAATAATGTACCCATGTTGAGCTCTACTTGAGATGTGGAGCTTCAACCAATTTTTTGTTTAAAAAGATTGAAAAACCTAATATTGATAAATGGAATTTGGATTTTTTTTAATTATTATTACCATGTTTAAAAGAGAAAGACCTTATGTACCGTGGGCTTTGGAGCCCTTCTCATGCTAATTCACACAAGATATTGTGTCCGGTATAAGAAGAACATGAGTAAAAGGGAAAAAAATTTTCAAATTCCTTCATAAGTGCCTTTCTAGGTTTCTTTCCTTTTCTACCACAAAAGTCCCTTTTTATGTTTCTTTATTCGGTAATTAAAATTTCTTTGCATTTTTCTGAAAGTTTAACCTATATATTATAGAAGTTGTAATTATTTATATAAGTTTTTGTAATTTTTTATAAAAAAAATTATAAATATGTTTAAACTTTACATATAATAAATACATAAAAAGTTTTATCTTCATTATTAAAAGTTATATAAAATTTTTTTAAAAAAATTTCCAATTTTTATAAAAAAAAGTTACCCCTTTCAATAAAAAAGAAAAAGAAAAACTGAAAATCATAAAATCATAAAATTTAAAAAATACATATCAATATAAATTTTTTCATTTATATAAATACATATACATATATTAAAGTATAATTAATCTCTTTTTTATCATTTTCTTTTGTATCCCTTTGGTTTCCATCAGGCGCACGCCTGGGTACTCTCCTTGCCTTTGTATTTACGCGTAGCACGCGCTTTAGGCCAAATCTAACAAATTAAAGTTGAAACTGAGGATTTGTTTGGAAAGCTGTTTCTTTTGTTTTCAAAAATTATTTTTTTATTTTATAAAAATAAAAAAATTTCTTTGATAACTTATTTGTAAAAATTATTTTTCAAAAATTATTTTCTAAAAGTGTAATTGAAAAAATAATTTTTAAAAAATATCAAAATGATATTTTTCTTTATTTTTAGATTTTTTTAAAAAATAAATAGAATATCTATTTTTATTAATGATAAAATTATAAATAATATTAAATATATTTTTTATCTTTAAAAATAAAAAAATATTTATTTTTAAAATTTATATCTAAATAAATT
>JANHAO010013363.1:0-15890 GCA_026873985.1 Saraca asoca
CAAGAAGCTCACCCTTCCTCTATAAATAGGATTGTGTTGTTAGCAGGAAGGGAGAGAGGTGAATCCTTGTAAAAATAGAAGCTCTACTAAATAAGAACCTCTACCATGGACGTAGGGTCGAGTAAATCTGGATTTAGCCGAACCACGTAAAACTGAGTGTCTTCCCTCACACTTCTTCAATCATTTACTTCACTTTTTCTTACCAGCAAACCAAGAATAGGCCTGGGATCCCAAAGAATCCCCCGTTGGCGAAATTTGGGATATAACTAAAATCCAACGTCAACACCTATTGACCCTATTTTATTTAGAGGTATGATAGGAAGCCTACTCTATTTGACTACATGCAAACCTGATATAATGCTTAGTGTCTGTTTCTGTGCTAGATATCAAACACAGCCAAAAGAATCACATTTTTCAGCTATGAAAAAGATTTTTTGATATCTCTTAGGGACAAAACATTTAGGTTTATGGTATCTAAAATCAAATTCTTATAGTCTTAGAGGTTATTCAGATGCAGATTATGCAAGCAGTAGGATTGATAGAAAGAGCACTAGTGGAGCATGCCAATTCATTAGTCACTCTCTAATCTCTTGGTCCTGTAAAAAGCAAAATAGTGTTACACTATCAATTGTTGAAGTAGAATACATAGCAGCAGGGAGTTGTTATGCTCAAATCTTTTAAATGAAGCAACTACTATCAGTTTATGGCTTGAATTTTGACAAAATTCCTATTTTATGTGACAACACCAGTGCTATCAATCTCACTAAGAATCCTATCTTGCATTAAAAAACAAAACATATTCAAATTAGACATTACTTTATGAGGGATCATGTTCAAAGAGGTGATATCTCTATTGTGTTTATGCAAACTGAATTTCAATTAGCTGATATTTTCACAAAACCTTTGGATGAAAAACAGTTTGTGTTCATTCAAAGAGAAATAGGGATGTTAGACCCATTGGAAAATGATCTAAAATGACCAACCTACTATATTTTATTGCTGTTAAGTTTTGTATTTTGATTCAACTTATTTGATTTGTACCTTGCAAATTCTAACTTAGGCATTGAAGTTTTCTAAGTTTGTTTTACAAGTACACATTATGAAATTTGAGGTAAAAATGGTATTAAGTTGTTTGATGTTGATCAATATAGCATATGTCAAAAATTTAGGACCAAAACTACATGGAAATTGATTTAAGGACTCTCTAAATCGAATCCTAAATTGATTTGAAATTTTCCATATTTTTTAAGAGCTTTTGAATCGATTGTTGAATCAATTCACAACTCAAAATTTTTGCATTATAAATCGATTCAAGAACCAATTCAAACAATTTTTCAATCCTTCAGGAAGAAATCAAACAATTTCAAAATTTTACTACATTGAATAAATCAATTTTAGAATCGATTCAGTCTTGTCCAAATCGATTCAACCTTATTCAAATTGATTCATGAACTGATTCATCAAGATTTCCTAACTTTTAATCATAGTTCTAAAGCATCTAAACTTGTAATTCAAACTCCCCAAATTGATTCCTCAATCGATTCAAGAGTTGAAACATGCAAAAATAAAATGATCCATGTATTATGTCTCAAATTAAATAGAATCATTATTTCAAGAGGAAATTACTAAGATTATTGAAATAAGAAATATTTTTTTGCATCCTTTTATCCCTATTGTGTGATTTAATTTCAAACTTTGATACTTATGGAGGCACTATTCCTTTTTGATGTGCCAAAAGTGGGAGAAGAATGAGATTTTAGATGAGATCTATAAAGGAGAAAGGATATATTTTAGATAATGAGAAGTAAAGACTTTGGATAAAAAAGGGAGAAGATAAAATTTTAATTATATGCATATTTTGTTGCATATCTAAAATTATTTGTCACCATAAAAAAGAGGAAGATTGTTAGCCTAACTATGGGAGATTGATTAGCCTAGCTATCATTTCTTCTTTAGTTTTGATGTTGAAAAACAATTATATTTGATGTCACATTGTAACCATATACTTTGAGTGTTTGTTTATTTTATAGACTTAAAGTTGATCAAGTGACATTGAAGATATCAAGAGATCCAACCTAGTCCTAGGGTTTATTGATGTTTATAGGATCTTTTGTAAGTGTAATCCAATTAATTTTTTATACAAATAATTTTCTAAAATAGCTAATCTGAGGCTAAAATAAATCAAATGAAATGAGTTTAAATCAAATGTTTTCTAACAATATTTTCAATGTATTCTCACAAGTTAATTTTTATAAAAAATTATTTTTTACTTTGTGAATTGATTCATAAATCGATTCATATAAAGAATCTTGTGGAATATTCTCACATCAATTCCTAAATTGATTCATGAAGAAAAGTTTTTGAAAATGTATTTATTGAAACATTTGATATCATTTTGAACCGATTCACAAATCTTTTTACAAAGAGGGGTAATCGATTCATGCATTAATTCGATCATAAATTTCTTCATGATTTTCACAAGTTGAATCGATTCACAAATTGATTAGTTAGTTATAACCACTGCAAATCAATTCAAGAACTAAAAATCAGTTATTTTCAAATGTCGGTTATAACAACTATAAACGCCCTCTCACATTCATTTCAACATAGAACTCATATCATTTTTCTATCACTTTGAGTGCAAAAAATAGAGAGAGTTGCTTGTGCTTCATTTAATCTAACTTAGTTTCTCAAATCAACAAATTAATTTTTTGGATTAGATTCTCTAAGGTTTACATAGTTAGTTGTTTGAGATTTTCATCTTAAATTTTGGTATTATTTTTCTTTTACCATATTCTTCTTTGCTTTTAGGTTTCTGAGGTTGATTAGGAATTGGAGATACAAGAAAAAGGTTGATCTTCCTTTGCATCTTCTATTAGTTATGAGGTTAATTATAATTAAGCTAAAGGTGTATTATTAGTGTATCTAGGCTAGGCAAAAGCCCAGTGAAATCTTGTTGTAAATTGGTTTGCAGGAGGCCGGTTTAAATCTTATGAATTGTAATAAAAGAGATCATCCGGTTGAGGATTGATCTAGTAGATATAGACTTCATTTGCAATTTCAGGTGAAGTTGAACCACTTTAAAACCTTGGTGTTTCTTATTTACCTTTTTCTACACCTTTAAATTTTGCACTATTAATATTTTGCTGCATATCTAGCGTTCAGATATCCTGAATTCTGATACAATTTTGATTACTAAAATTCTATTAGTAGATAAACTAAATTGTTCAATTTGATTAAGTGATAATTGAATTCTTAATTCTATCAGTCATTTCAATACATTCTTTATCTTCCAATAAAACCAGTTTTTTGAAAAACCTTGTGCAATAAGAATCTAATCTCATAAGCTTAAAGAGTAGACAATTTACAAACATAAAAAGGGCAAGATCCATATTTTGGGACCCCTCAAATCAATAACTAAATAATTATAGGCAATTTCATTGCTAATTCCACCAATAACTATATAATTATAGGACAATTTGTCGCTAATTCTTTAGGTGACTACAATGTTATAGGCCTTATTTTTGTTTCCTTTTTATCTCAACCCATTCCATTTGACTTGTGAATAATCTAATTTAAACAACTTTCAACCATGAAACATTGATAGTCATAATATTCCATGCACAATTAAATGAAACAAACAATTTCAATTAATATGAATCAAATCAATGTAATAGACATTCAAATATGAAATAAAGTTAATCAAATAAATGAAACATGTATACAATAAACAAAATCTCTATATAAAAAGATAAACTGAGTCTAATGGGTGGGTTATCCAGATTCTTAGTATCGTTTGCATCATTCACAATCCACTTCTCATCATTAGGCTCTTTAAGGGAGGGGGGAGGGGTTGTTGTTGCATGCCTACTACAAAAGAAGGCATGTCTAAGACTCCCATTCTTGTGAATAATTCCTGTAGCATCTGAGATACTCCTTGATCTGGCATTGCTAAAAGTCCATCTTAGCCTTTCCTTGAGTAGTCTTTGCGTTTTTGCCACTAACTTCTACAGTAGCTCCTTAACTGGTGGATTGGACTGGGATGTGTTGGGGATAGCACCAGTGATCATGGAATGAGTTTCTGAATCCATTCCATACACATAAACCTTTTAATTCTATCCTCAACTACCTCTAATTAGATGGCTATCTCATAAGTAGGGATCACTATTCTCACCCTCGTCTGGTGCTGTTGAGGATTGCGATGAGTGCTCCTCCATGAGCCACTCATAGTTAGCCTATATAAAAGTTAATGTGTATTTTATTATTAAAAAAATATTGAAATAATGATATGTAAGTTAATGTGAAGATATAATGAATTACATAACTCTATGCAGCTTGATAATTAACAAATTCTTTTGTTTCCTTATTTAAATGGGTGAACAAGAAGAGCTCAATGATGATGGGGAAGTAAACAAAGAGGCATAGATTATGAAACCTAGAATGATAGTGCATGCATTAAAGACTAAGTACTTGACTTATAAGACTAAGTACTTGTGAATAATTCAAGAGATCATTCACTTTTACTCTTATTTATACTCTATCAAAGAGTAAATACTTGACAAATAAAAGTTATTACATAAAGATGTTGAAAATTGACAATTCATAGCTTATTAATTGTGCTAAACTCCATGGATTCAGATTTGGTTAGACATATATCACATAAGTGAACTATCCTATGCACTTGTACTCTTTTCAAATTGTTAAAAAATTCATTGGTCAGGCAAAAATAGTTTCCATTGAAGAGCTATAAATTCTAGACAATGGCAAAGTATAATCACTATCTTTTATTAAGTATAGAATTTCACTCTATAAACTTGAATTTAGAAATTCACAAGGGACAAAATAGAAAGTATACAACTAATTCGCTATTGGATCTAGATTAAAAGTATACTACTAATTTGCTATTTGTCTTTTATCAAGTATATACATTCATTTTTATGTTCAAATAATGCAGAACAACATTTTTTTTAGCAAAATGACATATATAGAAATAACCTATATATAGAAGCAACTCAAAAAGCTAAGCTCTTTGACAATTTTATGATTTGTAGTAGGCCTTTACTATTCATAAAGTTTGGTCTACTTCTCTACCATCCCTTCAAGTTTGAACTAGGCACATGAAGAAGTCTCTACAAATTCTTACTCTTCTTTGAGCTTTACAAATGATATCTCAGCCTTTCTAAGAAATTCCAAGAGATACTTCACCATTTAAATGTTTATCAAAGGGATATTTCCCCTTTCTTACAAATTAAAAGGATTCCTTCTCCTTTACCATTCATAAGAAGATTTTGATGATGAAAATTCAAACAAACTCTCTCCAAGTAGATAAAACAACAAAGCACCTAAAATAAAAGAATTTCACAATGAAGAGCTTGAATCTTGATTTTAATGAAAGAAGGAGTAATTGATGTTAAAACATGAAGCTCGGCTCTTCTATGTGTTGTATTTGATGATTCTTAGTTTATATAAGAAGAACATAATGTTTTATAGCCATTTGGGACACCTTTAAATTGAAACTAATCATTGTAACTCAAACTAGAATAAAGGAGTCAATTTTAGAATTGATTCTCATGAATTTTGAAGTTAGGAATCAATTCCAATGAAAATACCAATGTTCTATTTGATAAGAATTGATTCTCAAAAATATGATTTTAGACTTAACTTTAAAAGGCAATAACTTATTCATTTCAGGCCTGTTTTAAGCAAATGACCTATTGTTGGAAAGCTATTTGAGACTAATTTCAAATGGAATTTTCTTTATACTCATATTATAAATAATTTTTGAGATGTTATAAAAAAATGAGTAAAGGTTAGAAAGACATTGTTGTCAAAAACAAATTTTTATACTCAACATAAAAATGTCATAACTCTTTCACATCTTTAATAATTTTAAGAAAATGACCACTCCATGGAAATCTATTTGAGTATATTTTCATATGAAATAAATTTTAGAATTAAATCATAAGTATTTTATGAGATATGATTAAAAGAATGACTAGAGGCCAAAACCAAAAAGATCAAAACTCATATCTCATTTATTTTTGAAATGTTACCAAGGCTAAATTGTGAAAACATAATTGTGGGCTATCTTTCTAAAACATTTTAAGCTAAGAATTTGAGAACCATGTTTGAGCTCTATATCATGAAAAACTATATTTTACAAGAAATTTGGTGCCTAAAAGGAAAAACTATATGTAATGAAGTCCCAAGGCTTTTCTTGATACTTCCAAGCTTCCAAAGTTTCAATCTTTCAATTTTTTAATACTTGAAGCATCTCTTCTTTCTTATGTTTCCTCCTTATTGCTTCTTGAGTCAAGCTTGACAATATTTTCTATTACTTTACTCTAATGCTCACTCTTCTTCCTTTTGGACTTTCCCATAAAATATCCATAAACTTTAAGCTATATAGTTGGCCTTACATAATATTTAAGGCTATTGATATGGATGATTCATATATGTAAAATAAAACAAATTAGCACAAGAACATGTATTATGATCATATCATATACACCAATCATACCGTAGTATGCTTATTAAACTTGAATAAGGTATACCACTTTTGCACGTAGAAATACTTTGTTATTGTAGCATATATATTATATCATTTGTCATTTGTTATCATAAAAACTAATCATATAAAATCTTGAGACTAATATTTAGGTTTAACCTAAAGTACCTAGATTTTGAGGTGCAATCAATCAAATTCAAACTAGGTAGCATCCATTTTCCTACTTTGATAGTTCGCCATATACACATATTTTTTTTATTAATTATTCAACATTTATTTCTCATAAATAATGCATATAATATTTATTTATTTGTTTGTTTAATTTTAAGTTTTATTTGTTTGTTTAATTTTAAGTTCTTATTTGTTAAGTATGATTAGAACAAAGACATATTTATTGAGATTAATTGAGTTTCTCTATTTAACCTTCTCAATTAACATTGTTTACAAGTCCCAATTTGGTTAGACCATGCCAATGGAATCAAAGGTACATGATTTACTACATGTTTTGATTTTTTTTTCACATTTTTAGGAAATAGGAGCTTTATTTAGCAAGAAGATCCTTTGGGTCCACAAGTGAAGAGCTCCTCACAATGACAATGAGTGCATTATGGCTTTCGTGAGTGCGCATAAAATGGAAATTACAAGAAAAAAATTTAAAATTATGTTTAACTAATTAATTAGAAATCTTAAAAATAAAAACAAATTAGCATTAGAAAAATAAAGTTAAAATAATATAACTGTTTCATGAGTGACAAAAACAAAAAAAAATTCAAATTTAAAATTTTAAAAGTTTAAAAAGAAAAATTAATTAATTTAATTGAAGAAAAATAACTTTTTTGGATATATAAAATATTAATTGTGTAAAATAATGTATAAAAGTATGTAATAGAAAAAATAATATATAAACATAACATGAATAAACATTGCCTATAAATGAAAATTTGCCAGTAGTCAAAGTGTTGTATATTTTATATTAGGCAACAGGTTTTTATTGTTGTCTAATAATCTTTGCTTAAACAAAAAATGCAACATTGTCAAAATTAGTTGTTTATTTAGGCTTCGGGCAACAATTTTGTAGTGCTATCTAATAATGATTGCTTGAAAAAAGAAAAGCAACATTGTCAAAAACCATTGCCTATTTAATATTTGGGCAACATTTTCATTGTGTTATCTAATATTCATTGCTCAACAAAATATAAGCTACACCATCAAAAATCATTGTCTATTTAAGTTTTAGGCAATAGCTTTTTTTTAGTGTTGCCTAATTATCATTGGTTAAACCCAAGCAACGTTGTCAAAAATCATTGCCTATTTAACCTTTAGGCAATAATTTTTTGGTGTTGTCTACTAATGATTGCTTAAACCCAAAAAAGAAAAGGCAACATTGTAGAAAATCGTTGCCTATATAAGCTTCAGGGAACAATTTTTTTTTTTTAATTTTGTCTAATAATCATTGCTTGACCAAAAAAAGAACACTAAAAAGCTATTTCCTATTTAAGCTTTAGGTAATAGTTTTTTACTTGTTGTCAAGCTTAGTGTTGTCATAGGCTAAAAATGTTTTAGCGATTTTTCAAAACAAGATGTCAATTTCACTTTAAAATCATTTTCTTCAAATTCAAATAAAATTGAAATAATGAGTTCATAACCTAAATTATTTTCTAAATCAATCTAGTTAGGCAACATGTATCACTAAAGATTAATTCAAAGGTCACATACCTGTGAACATTTTTATCAACTTTCAGCAATCTATACTAACTGAGACTTCTTACATCCTTATTAATCTTCATGTTAAAATAATAATAAGTACAATTCAAGTACTTAATGAAGTGAGAGTTGCTGCCCCACTTTGGATAAAAGTCTTTGTTTATACATATAGGTATAAAATGTACCACATGTACTCATATATATCCAAAAATGTGTATGTACTCATATACATTCATAATCATTTTTATGTACATTCCTAGCCATATTCATGTACATTCATAATCATACATATCTCTTTTTCATGTTCTAGTGTTTCATTATTGCATGCATCATACTTATTTCTACTTTTCATTCTATCCTTTCACATACAAGACAAAGACAGGGAGGTAGTTGATCTTATATATTCAATGGTTACACTGGGTAGCAAAATTAGATGCTACACTAGGTAGCAATTAGTAGGACCTCTAGGTCTTTTAATGGCACAATTAGTTGTCCATAACATGATACTTACCTAGACTATAAGGAGAAAATACTTTCAAAAATACAAACACTAGCTAAGTAATTAAGGGGATATTTAAAAATATTGTATAGTCCTTAGCCATACCATATAATGGATGTCCCTTGTGACATTCCATATAGTTTTGTATGCCTCTAATGATACTACATAGTTTTGTATGCCCTCAACAATATATTATGTATGTTGTGTGCCCCTAACAATATATTATATAAGTTATGTGCCCCCCAATGACACTGTACATGTGTATGTCCCTAACAACACATTGTATAATGCCACATGATTACTTGCTTCTTAGTGATGACCTATCGAGGCCATCTAAACTTTCATGTAATTTTCCTAGTGCACTTAGGTTCCCTTTATTTACTTAGACTAATCACAATCACATGTAAAGCTTACATTCTATCCATGTCTTTTCTAGTCCACCCTTTCTAGACTAGCTTTTCTAACTCATAAGTTCAATTATGAACAATATTTGAGGTTTAACCTTATTTTCTATGATAATAATTTAATTATGAAAGGTTAGATTTTTTTAACTTATCTAACTTCAATTGAGTTTCAACCTTAGACTAGCCTACCCTTGCATGTAAACATATTTCAATTAGTCAAACAATCTTGATCTTTCTAACTTGATAGTCTCATATTTCTAATTAGACATTTGCTATTTCTTCTAACATCATAGAAAACCTTTGGGCTATATTGAAAACATATATCTTTATGAAAATAGACACTAATAGGTTAGAAACTTCCACTCACCTTGAAACTAAAGTGTTCTTTTCAATTCTCCATTAGCTGGCCTCTATCCTAGAGCCAAAACCTCACGGTCGTGAAGAACCTCACAAGGAGAAGATAAAATTACCATTGGTCAATCAAATTAAGGAACTTAAGCCTTTAGACTGAAAATATTACCTCTAGTTCGCACTCCAAATGAATCTCAAACCTCGACCCCACTTAAGAGCATTTCTTTTTTTAGAGCATACACTTCTATACTCTATTTGGTTTAGAAATGAAGTTGTGAATGAATTTTACGGATTGTTTCTCCTTATATAGGCATATAAAGGACAACTAGTCGATCAACAACAAGTGACTGGTCAATTGCCTATGTCTCGGTTAATTGAGGCCCTTAAAGATCTATTAACCAATTTATATTTGGTGGTGGCTTTGAACCCTTACTAAATATATATTTTTGAAAATGTCATAAATTATTGGTTTTAAGTTTATTTTTAGCAAACCACTTATTGTTGGAAAGGTATTTGAGTCTATTTTGACACAAGTTTCATGCTCAAAACACAAATGGTTTTTGATATATGCATGAATCATGATTGAAAGTTCAAGACAAAAATGTTTCAAAAGGATTAGTTTTTTAACTTAAGCTACCCTATTTGTTAATTAATCATTCAGGGATCTTTAAACAACCTTTGGGGTGTTACAAATTCTTCCTTTAAAATAATTCATCCTTGAATTGTCCCTTCCTACTTATACATACAACAAGCCTAAACAACCACATACTATACCATATTAGATCATATCATATCACATTGTTTCACATCATTTCATAACATTCTACATCATTCAATTATGTTCATACCATATCATGAGATCTTATATTCACATTCATAGATATCATATGCCAAGACAGGGAGGAAGTGAGATAATATATGTGTCATGTCTGGATGGAACACATTACCATTACCAAATGGTATTTATCAATGTGGTTTAGGTAGAATGCATCACCATCCTTAGTGTGTCACATCTAGGTGGAACATATTACCATCCCTAGTATGGTGACAAGTGCTACCTATCTTAACCCTTAGGTCTAAATAGTGTCATAAGTTAGTTGTTCAATTCACATTACTTACTAGTCCTATAAGGTAAGACAATCATACATATAAAGGCAAACACTAGTTTAGTGACTAGAGGGATTTTTGAACAAGTCATATGGCCTACAGCCATATTGTTAAGTTAAAATTTCTTTTCTACTGCTGAAATCTCCCTATCATCCCCTTGTAGCTTTGCGTGATTCATCACCCTTTATTCTTGTTAGTTCTTATGTCTACCTTCTATGTCGTTATCATCTTTTTGCCCTATACACAAGTCATCTAGCCTTTGATTAATCTCCTGTGACCTACTTCTTGATTCTAAAACTTTGGACAATTCTCTTTGTGGTTTGGTTTGGTGATCATTAGCCAGTTTGTCAACCATTATGTAGCAAAGGATACATTTCCTTGGTATTTGATGCTTCACTTAGGAAGCATATTAAGTTTCTTGGAAATCCATCAAATCATCCTATAGTTCACTCTACCCACTTTCTCATTGAACTTAACTCCTTGTCTTTGGTGCAACCCTAAGTCTGCCACTATCATGTTGTTATTAACAACTATCACATTTAAGTGACTTAGTTACATTCCCCTTACTAAGTTTAACACTTTCTATTCCTATTCTTATTTCTTTATGTTGCATGATATGTGATGCATTAACATAAGCATGCTACATAGGATTATTTTTAATCCTATAATCCATGAATTATTTGATTTGTTTAAATAGTTAATTGAAATAAATAAAGAAATTAATCCTAAATGGATTTATGATGGATGATAGTTATTGATATTTGATAAGTATATTATTTGCAAATTGATTTTGTAGATAATTATTCCTTAAATTAGATATTTTGAATTAATTGAGATAGGATTCCAAATTTGCTATTAAATAGAGCAAAATATTCAAAAAAAATCATAAAAATTCATGCTTCTATTTACTGCCATAGCAAACATGAGTCTTCTAACTCATCTCCTTACCAGTTTACTCTCAAAGACACTATTTAAGGCTTATAGGACTTGAGATGTGTAATTTTTGTTATGGAGGACTTTAATAGCCACTTTACAACTGCATGAGAGGCATTTGTTCATGATTATAAATTTAAAGTGGATTTAGAGATTAAAAATATGATGAATTTGTATGTAGATAAATCATGATCCAAATCAAAGTAAAAATGTTTCAGCTTCAAGATCCAAAAGTTACAAAAAATAACTGTTAAATCCCATTTTTTTAAAAAATATATGAATAATTGTATCAAAGCCATCATTAGCTTTTTCCTATCCTTATTTGCTATATGTAAATGTTTTGCATATTTTATCTTTTTTGCTTATCAATCTACATGCACAATATGTTAGCATATGGCACATAAATATAAACAATATTTTTGAACCATATGCAATGATTTATGTAATGACAGCCATAAGTATAAATCTCTTACTTGGAAAAGGAATAGATGTAACTTAATATCTAGTATAAGAAAGTTTAGTACTTTTTACATGAGTAATAGTTGTTCAATCAATTGTCCAGTAACATGTCTTAACTTGAAGTTAGGAATATGGCCTAGCATAGTGTCACAAATAAGGACTTATGACCAAATTCGGCAACCAAATATGCTCGAATTCAGATAAAACTTGGCATAAAAATCAAGCATGAAGAGAAGATCATATGGTGTGAATTTGAGAGAAAATGCATCTGTAAATTATTTTTCCTAATTTTGATGGTGCTTGTAATTTTGATCAAGGAAATTTGTCCAAAACAAGTAGATAAGCACATGGTTATGATCTTTAGGTTTTTATCTTTGTATCAATGTGTTATGGTGTGTTAGAACCCTTCTGAGCTAGTAGAAAAGCCTTTATGTCCACTCAGAAAAAGTATGTTTACTTATGTCATTAGGACTTTTGCTTAGAATGCTATTTAGGGGGAGCATCTAGTAACCTGAGGTAAATATCGAGGCATTAGTCTAAAGGATTGAGTGTGTGACCAGGAGTCATCCTTACACACTTGGGAGTTTATAGCAAGGCTTTTAATGTGAATAAATAAGCAACCCCTCTTCAATTAAAATATTGTCCCACAAAATTTATCCACCTTTGGCCGTATTTTTATGCATTTATTTGAATTATATGAACACATCATGTTTTCCAATATGAATGACTTAGTTGCCTTTATATACGATTTGGTTGCTTATATGCTATTTGATTTGTGCTTATGGTTGCTTCGATGTGATACAAATTGTGGATATTGCCTATTCTTTTCAAAACTAAAATGGAGTATGATCGATTGGCTAGCTTATTCTCAAGTACTAAGTAATTAAGCATCAAGTGAAGAGACTAAGCATTGCACATTTCAACAAATGAGATACTGGACTGTGGCATTTTGGTATAAGAGTGTGGTTGAAAAATGCTTCTTTGTTTTTGTTATACTCTTTCAATACACCATTATGTCGAAGAAAATGACGTCCACTAAACACTGTGAGGCAATTGATGTTGTAATTAAGAATCTTGAAGGAGTTACTTATGCTGTGGGAAATTTGGAAAGTGAAGAGATTCCTAAACTCTTTCAAAGGGCTAAGAATTAGGAATCTCTCAAACATCAAGCCTCGAATCTTGAAGCTAGTGTGAGAATTGAAGGCACAGGGACTAGTGATGCTTCACAAGTTGATGAGCAACTTGTTACTATTGAGGACATTTAAAAGGACTTAAGGGATGTTATGAAAGACCTTGCCAACAAGGTGAAGGATGTTGTAGCAACTCTTCATACTGAGATGAGTGAAATAGTAGCTTTAGTGAAGGTATAGATGATGGCTATTAGGAACAGTTTGTAAAAGGGTGGTACCTGAAAATGAAGGAGAAAAGTGAAAATCCTTGAACCAAGGTCATATGCAGGGGAAAGAGATGTATAAAAGCTCAAGAATTTTGTATTTAATATGGATTAATATTTCCAAGCAGTTGGCATTACTTATAAGGAATCTCAATTGAACTGAGCTACTATGTTCCTCATAAACAATGTCAAGGTCTTGTGGAGGACTAATTACTAAGAGATTTAGGAGGGAAGGTGTCACATCAATACTTGGGAATAGCTTATGTAGGAATTAAAGGTGCACTTTTACCTTGAATGTAGGACTATTTGGCTTGATGGAAACTATGAGAGTTGAGATAGGAAGAATTAGTTAAGGATTATGTGAAAAAGTTCACAACTATTATGCTAGATATAAGGAATATGATTGAAAAGGATAAGTTATTTTATTTTGGTGATGGCCTATCATGAGAAGCTATTATGGAACTCCAAATGAGGAGAGTTGACCATACACTCTCTGGCTTCTTTATGGACTCCTCTTTAAAAGGATTTGCCTATTTTGCACATTTTTCCTGATCTGCCTCATTTACTACCTTCATTGCTCTTTTTTGGGGCTAGTATTCTTAGACTTGCACAGCTCCTTGCATGAATAGACCCCTAGTAGGGATAAGATCTACCAAACTTTGTCGTTGTCTTGCTACTCTTAGGATTGTAGGAATTAGATTGCATTAATCCTAGTGCAAGATGTATCATTCCTATTAGAACCTTCATCACCACCCTCGTCGCCTTGTTATGCCTCCTTTTAAAGTATGGCTTGTAAGGCATTCAGGGTAGTCTTTTATGGACACTTTGGCACTCTATGTGGCTTATTGCATAAGAAATAGGCTAGGATCTTGGACTTTCCTTTGCTAATGGATATCCATGATGATCCTGAAACTTGCTAGTAAGATGACACTCCATTGCCTCTTCCCCCACTCTTGGATTTGTCATGCTTGCTTGACTGGTTGCCATTAATAGTATAGGACTTCAAGCTAGGAATGCTAATATCGTAGTTAGATAAGCACGCAACTGTGGCCATTATTTCCATGAGGTTTTTAACTCTCTTCCTTTGGAGTTCCATGATAGCTTCTTATGATAGGCCATCAACAAAACATAATAGCTTATCCTTTTTAGTCATGTCCCTTATATCTAGTATGATAGTTGTAAACTTTTTCACATAGTCCTAAATTGATCCTATTTGTCTCAACTCTCATATTTTTGGTTGAGCCAGTTAGTCCATATTTTTAAGGGTAAAAGTGCACCTTCAATTCTTACTTAAGCTTTTCCTAAGTATTGATGCGACACCTTCCCTCCAAAATCTCTTGGTATTTAGTCCTCCACCAGACCTTAGCATTGTCTATGAGGAATATAGTATCTTTGTTCAGCTGAGCTTCCTCAGAAGTAATGCTAGCTGCTTAGAAATACTGATCCATATCAAATGCAAAATTCTCAAGCTTTTGTGCATCTCTCTCCCACACATATGGCTTTGGTTAAGGGATTTTTATTTTTCCCTTTCTCTTTAAGGTACCACCCTTTTGCGATCTGTTCCTAATGGTCATCATCAAATCTTCACTAAGGTTGCTATGTCACTCATCTCAACACGAAGAGTTGCTTGAACATCCTTTACCTTATTGATAAGGTCTTTCATAGGATTCCCCTAATTCTTCTGAGTGTTCTCAATAGCAACAAGTTGCTTATTGACTTGCAAAGCATCATTAGTCCTTGTGCTTTTGACTCTCACACTAGCTTTGAGATTCGAGACTCGGTGCTTGAGAGATTCTTAATTTTTAGCCCTTTGAAAGAGTTTAGGGATCTCTTTTCTTTCCAAATTTCTTAGGCCTTGGCAACTCCTTAGAGATTCCCAATTGCAACATCAATTGCATCAAAGCTTTCAGTGGATATTATTTTATTTGACATAATGGTGTATCAAAAGGGTACAACAGAAACAAAGAAGCATGTTTTCAACCATGCTCTGTGATGTTCGATTTGTCACGGCCAATTAAATTAAAAATTTATAAAATCAGATTGCATTACTCTACTTGTAGCATAAAGTAACATCGAGTCGAACCCAAAGATCATTTATGGATGATATCAATCAAATTAGGAGATGGAAATTGGGGGGGGGGGTTGGCAGAAACTAAATCCTAAGCTACATTAACAAAACAAAATCGAAAATATAAGAAATAACAAGCAACCAGCCCAAGAAAATTAACTAGCTTGAGATTAATGCATCCTTGATCACTTAAGATTCATTCAATTGATGAAAAACATAATAAGAAGCCCTGGAATGATTTATGAATCCCTCCTAAATAGTCAAGATTAAGTAAAGCAAACAACACATCAAAAGCTCAATGCATTGCCTAGTTTTCCTATCCTCTGCTTATAGTAGATCATTAAGTAACAATCATATCATATCTAAATTAAATGAAGCTATTAAACTTAGATATTCACTACAAAATAGAGAGGAAATAGGAAATAACTGACCAGTAATTGAATGTAGAATGGAAGAACAAGATC
>JANHAO010013364.1:0-15886 GCA_026873985.1 Saraca asoca
CCTTTGAAACCCAAACTCTTTCAAACAAGTCCCTAACACTTCTCAATTTAGTCCTTTTTCATTTTCAACTATTATTTTCAATTTTCTATTTTATTTTATTTATTTTCCGGGTATTACAGCCAGGCTGCGAGGTGAAGAGCTCAAGTCACTGTGCCAAGAGGTTAGACAGCCAGGACATGAAGCACAAGCCCTAGGATGGAATAAGGCCCAAACACACTAGAGTCCAACTCGCGTAGCCATGGTTCAACCAGAGCGAGCTCGCATCGCCAAGCGGGCACGACCTCCCTTGGTCCAGAACAGCAGCGACCTTGAACAAAGCTCGCCCAACTAGCAGTTCGCCACACCCAAGACTGGAAGCATGCACCTTTAGACAATTTCCGATGCTCGTCTGCAAGAAGTGGCCCACCGGACCCCATCAACAGAAAGCAAACCTGCAAAAGCCATTTTGTAGGTAATCTAGGGAGTCTTGTACATTTATTATCTGATGTAACACATTACAATATGTATAATTACACTTATATCCTCCTCTTCTCTATAAATACAAGGGAAGAGCTCTGTGTAGGGGAGAGGCCTCAAAGCTAATACTGAAATTCTATAAAAATTCTCTTTAAGATCAATAAAAATTCCGTTATGAACGTAGGGATCAGTGCTGCTTGATTTTTACTGAACCACGTTAAAAACCTCTGTTCTTCCTCTTCCATTCTCTCCACCTTTGACCTATTCGCCTAGAAAACAGTTTGAATCCCAAAAGAACATCTGGTTGGCCAAACTTAGGTAAAATCAAATTTCGTCGTTAACAATTAAGAATAAATTTATTTGAAAAAAATTTTAAAAAATGAAAATAAAATTAATATAAAAATTACGAAACCAAATTTACGTTTTAACCTAATGAAAAACCATTCCACAATATACAAATAACATATTTTACTAAAGTTCACATATTCCTAGGTCAAGTACAGAGAAAAAAAAAAGGGAAAATGGAAGTCGTCGGAGCTATCTAGTATTTATTGGGATCTATTTTGAGAACTTCAAGTCTGCGTACAATACATATTTTAGAACTAATATCCATATATTACTTTGTCAGAAATATTTATTTTCAAATGGATTTTTAACGTAAAAGTACTACACTTTTAATATAAAGGTTATTTAAGTAAATTAATAAAATAAAAAATGTTTTAAATGAAATGGAGTTGCTACTAAAGGAACCAAAATAGATAAGGGGAGATTGTTGTATTAAAAAAAAAGAAAGATGTATGTTAAAAACGGTTAGTATAAATAGAATTTTTACTTTTTGTTCTTTACGAGAAAAAGAGTAGACGTGGGGGACAGTGTCTGGTTACTGTCCAAAACGTGGACTGGATACCAACAAAGGTTTACAAAATGCTAGAAAAAGGTGAACACTTTTCTAAAGAACAAAATGGACGTTTCCTTGCGCAATTTCCAACTGTACCGAACGTGGATTCCATTCTCAATCTCGAAATAAAAATCCTATTTCAGTTTTATGGATAGTTGTTTCATACCTACATTTGAATTCAGGGTATGTATATCTTGACTGATCAACTAATGCATGTATGACACGTGGACCTCTATAAACAATTAAACAAACCAAATTATTGCACATAGATCGTAAGTTACCAGTTTCAACATTGTTTGAAGCTTTTATTTTCAATTCTACCCCCACTTAACTACATCAGCAAGGGCGGACGCAGGAATTTGGATTAGTGGGGGCTAGTTCAGATCTAAAATAAGAAAATTTATAATTTAGTCTAAATTTTTTATTTTTTTTTACTAAGGTCCATTTTTAAAGATTTTTTTTCAATTTAATCCCTGTCAAATTTTCAATTTAGTTATTCTATCAAATTTTTTTTTTTTAATATTATAATATTTTTTGTGAGAAACTTGAGTGGGGGCTTGAGCCCCCACTGGGCACAAGGTGCATCCGCCCCTGTACATCAGTGCATCCATTTTGATTCTATTGCCAAGCTACCAAGAAAACTCAATTCCGTCTCTTATTCCTTTTTTTTTATTTGCTCTTACACAGAATTTTAAAAAATAATATTTAATCCTTCAATAAATAAAATAGATCACTAATTGTTTGAACATGCTTTAAGTTAAGAAATTAAGCACATTATTTGAGATACATTATCAAACATAAATAAAATTGAAAACAAAATATTTTAAATGCATGCTTTTTTATGAATTATTATGTGTATTAGGAATATCCACTCCAACAAATTGTCATTTGTGCCACAAAATATGTCTTAAAAATCGTAACAATTTTGTCTTTGGTCATGGGAATAAAAGAATTCAAATAAATATACAAGTAAACTAAAAAACGTAATGTCATGGGAAACTTTATCCATGACACAGTGTTATTTGTACCACAAATTATGTTATAGGAAAATTTTACTCATGGCGAAATATCACGTGTCACGATTTAAGTGAGAAAACTTTACCTGTGATGAAATATCACTTATATCACAAATTAAGTTTACAAATAAGATCATGATATAATATTACTTTGTGTCAATATTTAAGCCTCGAGTAAACTATACCCGTGACAAATATACATATAAAAAAAAATTAAATTACCAAATTGAATCAATTTTCCTCCTAAAAATTGGTGGGATAAATATATACTACCTATAAGATAATTATCCATGATTTAAGTTGTGACAAGCAAGTTTTTTGCAATGAGAGGACATGTGATGGCTTATTCAGCTAGTCATGTTAGTTACTGTGATCAATATTTTAAAAAATAGATTAGACGATGAATCGAAAAGACTAGAGAGTCACAATTCAATCAATTGAATTGGTAGTCGAACAAGATATCATCATATTTATAGATACAGATAAATAAAAAATATTATATTTATTAAATATAAGAATACTAACTTTATAGCATTTTCTTATTCATAACATATATGCATATATATATATATATATCAAAATAGATTACTTAATAAATTATAATATATATTTTATGTTAAGATATTGAGTTATACCATATTATTTTTTGCTAGATGTGAAGTTAAAATAAATTTTAGTATGATATTTTAATTTGTTAGTTGAAGAGAGAGAGAAAGAGAGTGTGTGTGTGTGTGTGTGTATGTATAATGTTGTCCTTATAAACTTGAAATGCATGATGGTCTAATGGTTGTCAAAGTGCTATTTCTCCTGTAGGATGGGGTTTGAATCCTCATTTTTGTATCTTGGAGAAATATATACTACTATCAGTTATCTAAAACCGAGACTAGTTCAATCAATGGTTCCCACTTGTTTGCTCTAATATAGGAGATTTAGAGTGGTTCGATTCGAGTTCACCTACAAAGCACTCTAAGGCGTGAAACAAACTAGAATTTCTAGTGGTTCATGATTGAACCAATCAAACCATCTTAATCCTTTTTCCCCACAATTTTGTTCATGGCTGGATGAGCTATGAGTTACAATTATAGTTTTCTTGCCATAGTTATACTAATCACAGGTAAACCTGTGACAAAAGATCATTTATGCCATGGGACCTTTTTTCCAAAGACAATTTTCTTATCATGCTCACTTGTATCACAAGTTCATTTGATTAGTTTTCTCGTGACTTGACAACATATACAACAAAAATTTGATCTTGTGTCATAATTTTAAATGTGGCACAAATGATTTGTTATAAAGATCTTATATCATAATTTGATAACAACGAGAGGTTTATGGAATAGTAATTAAGTATGAAAGTTATGACTCTTTCATAGTTTGGAAAATTTATGAAAGTAATATCAAATGATTACACTAAATTGAGTAGTTTAAAAATTGCCTTTAGCTTAATAAAAATTCATGACTCTTTTGTGGTTTATTTGTGACTAAGAAACAAATAAGGTAGAAACATTGAAAGGATAGTTTTGAAAAGTGACATAGCCTAAAACAATTTGTGGTTTCCAGATGATTGACCTAAGCTGATTGAGTAAGACCAGTCAAGGAAGTGGCCATGACAAGTAGTCTCAGACCTAGACCAATGGACTTGCTACATCTGGTCGATTGGCCTATTCATAAAATATGGCTAAAGAGCTCAGTAAATTAACTGCCCAATCAATGCATGACAAAAGGCATGACTTAAACATGCTTGAACAATGTGATTACAGCAACTACCTAACAGGAATCTCATTGATGCTACCAATATGCTGAAGACATGTGGTCATATTTCACTCATCCAAGAGTACACTAATTGGAAAGTTCAACACCTATATGTATTGAGAGGTATTTCTTTTTTAGATTATCTTCACTACGTTACTAAAACTCTGCTTAAATACTAACTTAACCATTGAAGGGTGCTTGGAGGACCAATTTTGTCATGTGTGACTAACTTTGATGTGCTTCCAAGTCATTTTTCAACCCTTCTTTGCTTCGTAAGTTAGGTTATCGAACCAAGAGTTTCATTTGTCATTGTATGTGGCCTTCCTAGCCACCCCATGTCTTGTAGCTCTCACTCACAGTCTTTTTCTACTTCGTCGCTTGATAAGCGACATTGTCACAAATAAGCTAGAGATGATCATCATTGAGATTGAATGGTAAAGAAGGCTTAATGAATCATTACTGAGCTTGAATGCAATGCACTGGTGGAGCAGGTTTGCCAGTTGTGAGGGAAGTTGAACGCTCTCTAACATGCTCAAACACAATCTACTTTACCTCTATAACCCCCGGCTCTCCAAGCCCTGTTTTGATGGAAGTTAACCTAATAACTCCTGTACTAGGTCATCACTTAACCAAACCCCTTCACTTTTCTGAACCTTAATGGCCTTAGACACACCCAACACTACCTCTGTAAGAGCCAGCCTCTATTCCTACTATTCCTATGCTTATGGTTACTTCTACTTACCTATTCCTAAATCTCCATCTCTTAATCCCATAAATTTTTTAAATCCAAATTTTGATTGGTCCACTTGTCCTTAATGCCTCTATTGCTCCACCACAAATAACCAGCATTTGTCACCATCTGTAACATAGTCCCTATGTACATGAACTTTACGACCACCCTCAACCCAACCATGGACCTAACCCAAACCTCTGGATAGTTTTTGTCCTACCAAGAGGAGAAACACTCATTTACAATGGTTATGATGGCTACTCCTTTACCCACCCACTTCAAGCCACCAACCTATATTAACCCATACGATGGCACATTGGATTTGCAAGAACATTTGGAAGCGTTCTGAGCCTCAATGTTGTTAGTAAGTGCTTTAGAGGCCATCATGTATCGAGTCTTCTCTACTACCCTTAAGAAAATTAGTCTATGATGGTTTACCACTTTGCCTCGTAGCCAATTAACAATTTTCAATTGCTTGCTAATGCATTCTCCATTCACTTTACAACCACCAGAGCACCTAAGAAAACATTGGTCGCCTGGGTTAATTTCCAATAGGGATGTTGTGATTCCCTTAAGGAACATCTTGCCCACTTTAATGCTCTAACTTTGGAAATAAAAGACCTCAATGAAGGTTTAGTAGTGACTAGATCATCTCAGGCTTTTGCTCAAGTCACTTCGTCCTCTTGTTGGCTAATCACTTAATTGTTTTTCTCTTAAAACTCTTGGCCAAATCTCTTGTATTCCATCTCTATCCTTTTCTCTATCCTCAGGCATTAGCTCGGGCCATAAGGATTGATCCTTTTCTCTATCCTCCCTTGTATTCCATCTATTGCATGGAATTCTTTATATTTCAAAAGATGCCCTCACCTTATAAGCATCTCAATCTCATCTTTCAAGGTAGCACACTCATTTATGTAATGCCCATAATTATGGCAGAACTTACAAAATTTTGATTTATTAGTTGGGGAAATTTTTGTCATTTTTAATAGGGAAATTTTGTGAACTCGATAGCCCTGACATCCTACACTCTAAGGCTTATCGGCACATTCAACGACTTGTAATTATTAAATTGCCCTTGAGGAGGTCCTGCCACTTGATCAAGAGCTTGATCTCTAGAAAGCACACCATCAGATTGATCCATTGTCTCCACTCTACACTTGTTAATGAAGTTCCCAACAGTTGGAAAGATCAGGGAAGAATGGGCCAACCAATATGTCACTTGGAGATGCTACATGGCAAGTTTAGCCAAGACCCAATAAGCACTATTGAGATACAACTAGTCATCATTAATGAGAAAAGTAGCAAGTGTCAAATAATAGACTCAATGTTGCTTGACACTTGACATGAGAATCCTCTATGACTAGAGCTAAGTTCAAATATAGAAGAAGTACAAATTTTTTTGGGAAAGATGATAACAAAATAATTAAAATTAGGGCAAATTTAGGGAAACAGACTAGGACTAGTTAGTAAAACTCTTGCAAAGTTATGTTGAATTGTTTGCCTAGACACCTACTAACATACTAGGGATTGACCTAGAAGTAGCTTGGCATAAGTAGTCAATCAACTTGAGTATAAAGCCTGTATAGTAGAAGTAGAGGAACCACATTCTAAAGCGGCAAAAAGTAAGGGAGGAGAAACTGCTGAGCATGGGTTTCATCAAGGAAGTCCCAAACACCATATAGCTGGTAAATGGGGTCTTAGTCAAAAAGGCCAGAGGAGGATGAAGAATGTGTGTAGATTTCATAGATCTCAACATATCAGAAGATGATGAAGACGGTGTTTTTTAAGTAGATAGGTAGGAATGTGGAAGTTTACATCAATGACATGATAGTAATTTCAAAGAGTTTGGAGCAACATTGGTGTGACTTAGAAGAAACATTTGTGACCCTAAAAAAGTTTTAGATAAGGTTAAACCCAAGGAAATGTGAGTTTTGGGTAAAAGTTAGAAAATTCCTAGGTTTGATGCTAACCAAGCAGGTCATAGAGGCCAATCCATCTAAGTGTCATGCTATAATTGACATGAGGAGCCTAGCAACTATAAAAGAAGTGTAGACACTTAATAGAAAGGTCGCAACCCTCAAATGCTTTATGTCCAAGTCAACTGATAAACATACTCATTTTTTTAATTTGCTTAAAAATGTTAAAATTTTTTAATAGACTAAGAACTATGAAAAAGCTTTCCAATAGCTGAAAAAGTATCTAGCCATACCACCTATACTTACTTGACTAGACTCAGGGAAAACATTATATATATTCCTGGTAGCAACCATAGAAGTAGTAAATTTGATACTTATCTGGGAAGTGGAAGGAGAATAGAAATTGGTGTACTTCACAATTCGTAGGTTGCATGGAGTAGAAATAAGGTATCAGAAAATTGAAAAGCTAGCCTTTGCCTTGTTATTAGCATCCAGAAAGTTAAAACATCACTTTCAGAACCAACAAATCATTGTTCAAATGGATGCACTAATTTGGCAAGTTCTATAGAAGCCTAAATTGGCAAGTCAGTTGGTAGCTTGGGCAGTCGAATTGTCAAAATATGGACTCTTTTATGAAGCAAGGAATACAATAAAAGCTCAAGCACTAGCAAACTTTGTGGTAGAACTGGCGAAGGCAAAAAAGCTTGGATTGGAAGCCTAACACGGACATTACATGTAGATGCGTCATTGAATGGAAAAGGTAGCAAGACAAGGGTGATTTTAGAAAGACATGTAGATTTAGCCTTGGAATACTTGCTAAAATTTGACTTTAAAACAACAAACAATCAAGCAAAGTAGAAAGTGCTGATAGTTGGGTTGAAGCTAGGAAAAGAAATAAGGGCACTGTTATTAAAATTCATGAATGATTCTTAGCAGCTAATCACCTATGTTAGAGGAGATTGTGATGTAAAAGAGTCGACACTAGGAAGGTATGCAGGTATAGTCAAAACTCATTAAAAGGGTTCAATTTTGAAGTAGTAAGGTTTCTAAGAGAAGAAAATGAGCACACATATGAGTTAGCTAAGTTAGCTAGTGCTAAAATAGTGATAAACAATAGAATTGTAATTTAGAAGACATTGTAATCCCCTTACATGGATGAAGTGATGTGTACAGAGCAAGAGAAAACATGGCTAACCCTAATCATGGCATTCCTAGAGGAATGATGACTACTAGTAGATAAAAAAGAGGCTAAGAAGGTTGAACAAAAGGTAGCACATTTTTTCATAGCAGGGTAGTTGTATAAGAAGAGTTTTTCCCTCTTGTCATTAAAATGCATCTGACCAAGCAAAACCAATTATGTTTTGAGGCAAATTCATAAAATCATATGTGGGTTTCATATGGTGAGAGTAGTAATTATGTTAAAGGCCATTCAATCAAGGTATTTTTGGCCTAAAATGAAGAAAGAAGCCTTGGAGCTCATATAAAGATGTGAAAAGTGCCAAAAGTTTGTAAGGGTTCAAAGGCAACCAATAAGAGAACAAGTGTCCATTTTTGCTCCCTGATCATTCAACCAATAGGGCATAAACCTGCTATGGCCATTCTAGTTACTCTTGGTCAATTAAAGTATGTGGTGGTAGTGTTTGATTACTTTACCAAATGCATAGAGGCAGAACCCCTCATGACCATATTCTTAAATAATGTACAAAAGTTTGTTTGGAAAAATGTTGTTTGTAGGTATAATTTCTAAAATATAAGCTTTGGCAGAAGAAAATTGCTAACAACTTCTTTCAAGTATAGCTTTCCCATAACAATCATATTTGACAATGGAAAGCAGTTTGTCGACAGTGACTTTCAAAACTTCTTCCTAAGGTTGGGAATAAAGCAAAAATTCACATCTATCAAGCACCCTTAATCAAATGTGTAGGATGAGCTAGCAAATAGAATCATTTTAAAAGGACTACACAAAAGGCTGGATGAGGTAAAAGGGGCTCAAAGAATTGTTGAACGTCCTGTAGTCGTATAGAATCGTAGTACAATTTGCCACTGATGAGACTCCTTTCATGCTCACACATGGGAAGAAGGTCATACTTCCAGTTGAGCTCAAACAATGCTCCGATTGAAGAAAACAATATAAGCAACAAAGAAATAGAGAAAGAAGAAAGGAAGAACTAAATATGGTGATAGAGACAAGAGATATGGCTCAGTTTTGAAATAAGCACTACAAGGTGAAAGTTGCTAGAGTTGCAAATAGGAAAGTGAAGAGTAAATCATTTGTGAAATGAAACTTAGTCTTATAATGGACAGATGGACCATGCAAGGCACGAGCTAAAGGAAAATTAGCAGTAAAATGGGAAGGGCCATTCAAAATACAAAAAGACCTTTTCAATGGTGCTTATCATTTAGAGACTATTCAAAGGAAGTGTCTTCCTTGAACATGGAATGTGATGCACCTAAAGTCATACTATGTAGCCTCAAATTATGTAGCAAAGTGAAAGAGAAATGAAAATGAAAAATTGCTATATTTATAAATCTAAAATAAAAGACTGTGCAGATCTTTCGGCATTAATAAAAGCTTAAGCAGGCCCCTTGACACTAATCGAAGATCAAAATGCTCTCAAACTATTATATTCGAGCACAAATGTAAGATAAATTAATTAAAAAGACTAATGAAAATCCAAGTGAAAGAAAAACAATTACAAAGCCTTTTGGAGGAACACACAAAAAAAACACCATGCAAAAGTTTATTAAAATTATACTGCACACAAGGGAGAAGTTCATAAATCCATACAATTGATTGACCTAGTCCATACATATGTAAAAAAAGAAGAAGGGAGAAAAATGCAATAGTAATAATAAGGGTCTAACGGGGCCTAATCTTCCTTTAACTCTTCCATAACCTACTCTAGGGGCTTATGCCTATTGGCCTTGGAAAGGCTGTATAGAAAGGCCTAGTACTTAGCATATATGTCACAAGAATTGCTCTCTTTACCCTTAGAAGAGCCCCTAAAATGAGCCTTTTGCTTGTTAGGAAGTAATGCCTTAGTGTGGCTAGAAGAAGACTTTGCCTAGCTGGGAGAAGTAGAGTCACCTACAACAACCACATTTGGTGCTAATTCAATCCAAGCAGTCAGTAAAACAACATGTTTCTATTCAACTAGAGCTTGGGCACATGTTTCTGCCAATGGCTTGGAGTATATGTTCAAATAACTTGATCAACTAGTAGCTTGAACAAAAAGCAAAAAACAAGTGGAAAGCTAGTAAGGTAGAATAAATAAGCAAAATTAAAATGGAAAGACTGGCCTTCCTAATATGATGCAAGGGAAGGACATGTAGTCATGAGAGACATAGTCACTAAAGGAGAATCGCCATTGCCAACACACTTTTTGAAGAAAATAGGAGGAAAATGGAAGTTAAAATGTAAAATAAAAAATAGGAACAATGCAAAAACCTACCTAAAAGAGAAGTAGTGATGTAATTCGAAATCAAAGAAAAGCATTCAAGAAGACAATGGCAAATAGTAGTAGAGTTAGAGGCTCAGAAAGATGAAATATAGAAGTTACTATTAAGAGACCTAAATTGACTTTTATAAAGGGTCGAGGAAATCCAATGGCCAAGGAAAATTAGGATGAATGGTCAAGATTGCCTCAAGATTCCTTGAGAAGGAAAGGTCCTTGGGTAATCTTAATGCCTTAGAAAGGAAAGGTTCCTGGGTAATCTCAATTCCTTGAGAAAGAAAGGTCTTGGGGTAGTCTCAATTCCTTAGGAAGGAAAAATCTTTAGGGAAGCTAGTCGTCAAGCCCATAAAGTTATCGCTAGTAGCAGATCAAATAGATCCCTTGACATTAGTAAAAGATTGAATGAACCACTTAGAGCTAATAAGAGGCTGAGCAACTCCTTGGCATTAGTAAAATAGTGTAAGGCTAAGAAATCAGATAAAGCTTTAGACTGTTGAAAGGTTAGCAAGAAAAAAAAAGTAAGCAGCAAGTGTAAAGCCCTTAGAGACATGGAAGATCGGCAAAGTAAAATGATAGATAAAAGGCCTATTAGAGGCTCATTCAGATGAGGAACTCGACAAAGCCAAAATATTGATCATCTGACAAAATACAGAAAATATGAAACTAGTTATTGATCCACATATAGTGGCAAATACTATACAAAAGATGGGTAGAGAAATACTAAACTGGTAGAAATATTCATAAGCTTATTTCATTTATACAATTATTTTGCTTATTTCATACAAAGAGAAAAAAATAAAGCTACAACAAAAGAGTGGAAATGGCAATAGCAACAAAACAATTTGAGAGCCTACTCCTTAAGTAACTCTGTGAGAATTTGCTCTAGAGGTTTGTCCCTATTAGTTTTAGAAAGATCAAGTGGTGTGTCAGGATTGAAATATTAGATTTAATGTATTACCTCTGCAAACCCACTACAAAACATAGGGTAACTGAGATATTTAGCTTTAGTAATAGCAGTCTTGAGTCTTACATCGAAAGATACCTCACTCTCTCCCATTTTTTTTACTTGATCTTTAATCTTGCACCTTAGAGGACAACTACTTCATTAGATCCATACTTTTTTAGGACAAGGTATCCCACTTCTTCATAAGTTTAGCAATACGATCAGTAAGATTAGAAATACTCTTGTCCCGATCGGTCACTTCCTTAGACTTGGCCTCAATATCCTTCTTCAAGCCTTACACCATATTAGGGTTAGTATTCACTAACTCTTTCTCATTCTAGGTGAAGTGGTCACAATGGCCAAGATGGAAGTTATTGAGAAATCAATCTAAGCTACTAAAGATCCCAAAGGTGTAGGGAATCATGATCTAACATGAACTCTTCAATATGATTTTGGTTACTAGGGAGAAGTAGCTAGCTATGCAAAAAAAGTGCTATGATTTGTGTCTTTATGCCATAAGTTGTCTATAGTATAAAAGGGCAAGTTACTTACCTCATGGGCTTCGATTGGTAGCAATTCTTTCTAAGCATGCACTTTGATTTTCTTAATAGTTAGTGTATGGATGTTCAAAGAACTGCTTTCCTTGCATTTGGATGACCTTTTAGAGGAAACTTTTTACTTTCTCATAGATAACATCATGGCATGATTAGAAGTAGGCACAGGCTAGTCAGAAGAAAGAGGACCACTAGTAAGTTCATTTGTTGGCGGTGTTGATTCAATATGGGTAGTTAGTGGCAGAACTAGCTTTTCCTTGACCAAGGCCTAGGCATTTATCTCAATTAGGCACTGTAGATCTATCTTTGAACAATGTATCTCTATTACATCCTTATTTAGCTAACAATTTACATAAGACAAGAACATATAGAAGTCAATAAAAAAAGCCAAAGTACAAAATAAAACACATATGAAGGATAGATTGGGTATCAAATGGCCCCAAAGCTAGTAGTTGAATGATGAAATCTTGATCATCTTTTAAGAAGTCTTCAAAATGGTAGCTTTGAGGGTGCTTTATAGGCTTAGCCCACTTAGTCAAGTAAAGTAGCCTCCCATCTTGAAGAAAAATGGATGAAATCCCTTGGTCATCTGGACTTTGAAAAAAAAATGCTTCCAAGCACAAATGCTATTAAGCATATTCTTTATAAGAACCTAGTCAGTGCATTGAATGAAATATACCTAGCCCCTAGCTTTTTGTTGAGAATAGGCGAAGAAAAATAAAAAAGACCCCATGGTCAGGGTAAGGCAAAGGCAGATGCCTAGTGCTTCAAAACAAAGAAGGAAAACTGAAGCTTTCCAAGTCAGTTAAGAGGGGTAAATGTTTATTGCCTGAAAGACACCTATTTGAAATGCACAAAAATAGGGCAAACATGAAGACAATCAACCATGTCCCCACAAAACATCATGAAGGATGAGGTGGTAGCTACACGGCTGCTTGTCTTCCTCAATAGGTTCGAAAATGATTTCCTTGATAGATTCATCGTGGATATGGGCCTTCTTTAACTCTTAGAATACATTTGGATCCTGCCATTCATCACAACAGGATGGATATCTTATAGGCTATTCAGCACAACATCAATCAAATGGACCTATTCGTTTCCATGCTTATCATGAGATTAGTTAGCCATGATCATACAAAGAGGAAGAGCAAAGTGATAAATGATGGGTCCGAATGAGAATTCCTTGAGATTAATTGAGAAGTAAAAGTCTGATAATAAGTTAATGGGGTCACCTAATCCATTTGACATAAAGTAGGAAAACACAAAGATGAGAATCACCTTTAAAGAAAAATAAAGTATAGTTAGGATGAATGAAGCAAAGGGAAGGATGATCGAACAAGAACAATCAAGTGGAATTAGGAGGTCCTAACAAAAAAAAAATAAAGAAAAGAACCTAGGCCGAAAGAAGTGATAGGCACCAGTCTCTCCAGTATAAGCCAAGGAAAGGTAGATAGACAAAAGACACAGCCACCAGGAAAAACTATCGATGCTGGTACATTTTGAAAAAAAAAAAAGAACAAACAAAAAGTTAAAAGCAATAAAGGCAGAAGAAGCAGAAGAAATTACTAATCATAGTGGAGCAACTAGTAATCAAGGAAAAGCGCCCTAGAAAGTGACAAAAAATAACAACAAATCTAGGTTTGAGAGCAAAAGGCAAAAATTGTGTTCAAGTGGCCTAGGTTAGTTTTTACAAAGGGATGGAAGAGATCTAATAGCTAAGGTCAAGCATGATGAATGGCTTAGATGGTGATCCACACCATTGTTATGACTTTTGTGGGTCTTGAGACCTCTCAAGAAGGCAAACCATTCTTACTAACAAAGGACAAGTGACAATTGGTTTAGGGGAAAGAAAGGTCTCCAAGCAGGTCAATCATATCTCTTGTTGAGGGAAAAGGGGGGCAAATGACACAGCCTAAAATAGTCTGTGGTCTCTAGTCGATCAACCAAGACCAGTTCAGGAAGTGGTCTCAGGCCCAAACTGATTGACCTACTACATTTAGTCAATCGAATCAATAGCCTAACTAACACATGGCAAAAGGTGTAACTCAAGTATGCATGAACAGTGTGATTACAATAATTGCCTAGCAAGAATCTCACTTACGTTACCAATATGCTGAAGATACGTGGTCATATTTCACTCATCCAAGAGTATGTTAATTAGCATGTTTGATACCTATATATACTAAGAGATATTTCTTCTTTAGATCATCTTTATTACATTACTAAAACTTTGATCAAATACTAACTTGACCATTAGAGCATGCTCAATAAACCACTTTCATCATATGCGATTGACTTTAATATGCTTACAAGTTACTTCCCAACCCTTCTTTGCTTTGCCGGTCAACTTCACTGAGCAAAGAATTTCAAAAAGTAAGACATTCGATTATTTTTCTTACTCATTAAGTCTTATGTTTTTTTCATTAATTAATCAATTATATTTTCAACTTTAGATGAAATAATGTTAAATATAAAATATCTATAATTTAAAATTTAATGTATTTATGAATGAATTGAGTTTGTAATATTAATGTGGCTTCAATATGTAATGATGAGGTGACTAAAGTTCTATATGCAACCTAATATGGATAACTCACAGGACAACTCACTTAAATTACTCATTCTACACAGTTGAATTTAGAATTATGTAAAAAATTATGGTTACAAACAAATTTCATATTGCCAACTTTTCACTAGTTTAACAAGTATCCCACACAGTTGATGACAACAAATCTTGTCAAATGAATTAATCCAAAAGATTTGAAAGGGAATTTCATATCCTGGTTAACTAGAAATTCCTGTTGTTAATTTGGAGCTAAATTTTTTATATAGAACTCAATTTTTTTAATAAAAAGATTATTTCAATTTCTTATAAATGGGTTCTAATTTTTAAAAAATAAATTTAAAAATAATAATTTTAATTGATTTGTAAATCAGTTTCTCTGTTTTTTTTAATAGTGACACGAAGGTTTAAACCTATAATTTTCTCATTAGTCTAAATCTAAAATGATATAATCAATTTGGTTGTCTGAAATACGAAACACAATGAAAATGGATGAATTCAAAGCACAAGTTTTAATGGTATAATTATAGATAAGAAAATGTAAGAAAAAACAAATAAAAGGTTAAGTAATAAGTGGACATCCTTAATTGTGTAGTCACACTAGATATTGTCTCTAGGACTTTTCCCCTTTAGTGATCAAAAAATGAAATTTGAATCTTATATATATATATATATATGTTAAAGTGACTTGTCATTCCTGTTATTATAAAAAAAATAAAAAAAAAAAAAATTAAGTTATCAAGGTAACATTTGTGGAGACAATTTTTAATGGATAATGGATATTGAATTTGAATTTCTTAAAAGAAATTAAAGTTTTAAATTTGACAAAATTGAACTTGTTAGGGTTTTTATAAAATGGAAGAATAGAGATGTTAAAATGAGTTGAATCCGTCAGGTTAGCCTGCCCCGCTATGCAAATAAGTTGGGTTGGGTTAAGGTTTTGTTAGCCTGCCAATTCCCGTTTGGTGGCGAGTTGAGATGGGCCGGGGCGGGCCGACCTATTTTGACAGCCCTACCACTACAAAAAAGGATTAAATTGCGACGGTCATTTTGCAGGGGTTAAAGAAGCGTCGCAAAAATACGGACATTAGCCGAGGTTGTTTGACCATCGCAATATATATATATATATATATAATTAGATGAATAATTGCGGCGCTTGTTACTCAACCGTCACAAAATTCAGTAAGTTAGCTGGAAATTTTGTTTGTAAGCATCACAAAACATTTTTTATTGTAAAAACAAAATAAATGCTGAAATTATTTTCAAACTATTTTTGATACTAAATAAAAACTAAATAAACATCCTTTTTTCGAAGTAGAGACCCACCCAAAATCGATTTAGCTTCTGATATCAAAGAAGCTCTTCATCACTTTAGTTCTCATCAAATATCAACCTTTATCACTTCATACTCAATCTGTTGAAAAATTAGAATAACTCTTCAAAGCATCATAACTTCAGCTTCCACCATCTCTCCTCTTAGCTTCATCTTACGCGCGCAGCCTCCATCGAGAAACCCTTAATCTCGCTCGCTCGTCGTCGCCTTCAGAAAATGCCCTAGCAGGTAATTTTATTACCAATTTGTTTTGCTTTGATTTATATTTTG
>JANHAO010013365.1:0-15882 GCA_026873985.1 Saraca asoca
AAATATAAATATTAATATATTTTTTTTAACAATAGCATATACTTATAATAATAAATTAAATATAATACTTATATATTTTAATCATATATTATATAATCTTGTGATTTTATATTATTATTTTTATTTTTTAAATTACTTTTTATTATATTTCCTTCTACTTTTTTTTCTCTCTATTTCTATTCAACCAATTAATAAAAATTAATTTTTCACTCCTTCTATCTTTCTCTTCCTTTCCCTCCCTTCTCTTTCCTTTCCTTTCTATTATCCCAGCAAAGTCTAACTGAGCGGGGAATCACGGTTGATTTTATTTTGTTAATAGGAGAAGAGAAGAGAAGAGACAAGTCACATCCAAAAGGGCAAAAGGTTGAAAATTTGAAACCTTTTAAGCTACTGATGGTCAAAGCAATTGTCGGCACCAAAGCCTCAATCATTGTATCTTGCGTTTCTTAATTACTTTCAATTCTTCCGCTAGGAAAAGCTCACACTGGGCCCACTAAAGCTTTCCATCATTTGCGGCCCAGTTAACGGTGGTGATTGCTTGCATAATCTCATAATAGCAACACCATACGTCCTTAGGTTGACTAAAACGGACACGTGTTGATGGATGCCGCAGATTGTTTCCAAGCACACGTGGCACTGCTTTTTCTATCTTATCCACTTGTCAACTTAAATTAAAGGCTACGCATGGCCCACGTAATAATGCCCAGCCCATTATTTGACAACTATGGCCCATTTTGTCATTTAGGCCTGCCTTCCTCTTGAAGCATACCTTCTCGCTTCCAAACCTCCAATTTCAGTCTGCCGCCCACTCTACGGCTCTTCTATTTTTTGAATCATCTAATTTACGTCGGTAACATTTCATCCTTATATATATATATATATATATATACGTAGAATATTTTAGATTAAATGCCTCTATTATTTCTTAAAATTTTATTTAATTTTAATTAAATTTAAGTGAGTCATTATATTTATTTTTTATTTCTAATTAGATATTTTGTATTACTTTCTTATTAAATTCTATTAGTAACCAATGCTTATTAACAATATTTTGTTCATATAATTTAATCATTATTGATGAAAAGATCACATATTATTTGTTTGTTTTAATTGATAAATAATATAGAAAATATTATGCTATTTTACTGTTATATATGAAATTTGGAATTGTCCTTGATGGACCAATGAATGGCCCCAATGCAGGAAAGATCCCCGTTCAAAAAACACTCAGAACGCTAAGTTTCCAACTCATATCGCTGAACAACCTCCTCAGCTTGAGCTCGTCCCTGATAGAGCGAGCTCGACTTCATCATTCCAAAGACAGACATTCCCAGATCGAAGGATCTGGCACGCGATGCCCACCTACAGGAGGCAATCTGCAGTAGCTGAATTACAAGATTCAATCTGCCTGTTCAATCTTGTGCATTAAATGCCTTATGTAAAAGTTTTACTGCAGGTAAAATTACAATTGTAACATCCTCTCCTCTATAGATACAGGAAGGAGATGAACGTTAAAGAGAGGAAGATGCTTGTATGTTGAAACTCTGTAAGAATATTCTTAGAACAATACATTACCGTGAACGTAGGGTCTAGTTCTGTTCAGATTTGACCGAACCATGTTAAAAGTTGTGTGTTTCCCGCTGCTCTTCCCTTCTTCTTTGCTTTCTTTGCTCACTTATTGTCTTAGAACCAGGTTACAGTTTGAGATCCCGAAAGAATCCTTCAAGAAGGTTTTGTCGATTGGTTATTTGAACGTTTCATCGCAAGTTATAAAGTTTGCACCACTGCGGATATAGAAAACTAAAAGATAGTACATTAAGATCGCAAAGAAGATTTTATTCATTAAAAAGCCTCAACGAGGTAAAATTACATCAGGAAGAGAAAATACAAGCCAAAATGAGCTACAACTAGTCCCTTTTAGAAGGAAGATTGCTACACAAGAAGAAAGCTCCCGCACGTCATAGGGCTAGCCACCGACAGGGCGCACCCTAGCTGATTAGAGCTCGCAGACCTGCCCGAGCCCCAAAACTTTTCTTCTAAAGCCTTCCTCGACAGCAAGCTCTTCCTTAACTTAACCCTCGCCAATGGAAAGGGAATGAGCATTATCACTCCTTATTTTTCCAACGGAGCTCCTTTTGGATTCACAAAGAAAGTAACTCAAGTAACAGTAGGAGGCTAGCCGGTTGGGCGTAAAAACCTCATGGCGAAGCCGAGAGAACGTAATCTGAGATCCATATGAGATCCCTCCACGTTATTAGAGAAGCCAAATCTTCTGAGTTCTTTATGCAGTAGGCCATACATACCCCGGGGGAGAGCTAGAACACCAGAGGAAATGAAGGTTTGTCCGAAATCTTCATGGTTCATTCAGAGAAGAGGCAAAAGGGATTTCTTTTCCCTTAAATAGAGTTGAGTTTGGCCTCATCTAAGGGTCTAGATTAATCTCCCCAACGACCATCGTTTATTACCTTAGAAAAGATTAAGCCTGACTTACCAATAATTGTCAAACACGTGCCATAGGAAGCACAACCTAGAGCAGATGAAACGACAGTCTCAGAGAAGACTTTGACTAAATGGCTGCCGAAAAGTCTTAACTCCCAGCCTGCGAAGCAAGCTGAGAGTTGGAGGGCTTATGTTATGTATGAAATTCAGATCGTCCTTGATGGATCAATGAACGGCCCGAGTGTGGCAAAGATCTCATTCGAAGAACACTCAGAATGCTAAGTCTCCAGCTCATATCGTTGAACGACTTCCTCAGCGCGAGCTCATTCCTGATAGAGCGAGCTCGACCTCATCATCCCGAAAATAGACATCTCCAGATCGAAGGATCTGGCTAGTGAGGCGCGACCTAAGAGCTCTCTGAACAGAAAACTATCACATTTATTGCCCAGCAGATACACGGGGCCCACTTGCAAGAGGCAATCTGCAGTAGCCGAATTACAGGATTCAGTCTACCCGTTTAGTCTTGTGCATTAAATGCCTGATATAAAAGATTTATTGCATATAAAATTATAATTATAACCTCCTCTCATCTATAAATACAAGAAGGAGATGAACGTTAAAGGGAGGAAGATGCTTGTATGCTGAAACTCTGTAAGAATATTCTCAGAACAATACATTACTGTGGACGTAGGGTCCAGTTCTGTTCGAATTTGGCCAAACCACGTTAAAAGTTGTGTGTTTCCCGCTGCTCTTCCCTTCTTCTTCTTTACTTTCTTTGCTCACTTATTGTCTTAGAACCAAATTACAGTTTGAAATCTCGAAAGAATCTTTCGTTAGCTGGAGTTTGGGTCAGAACCAAAATTCATTGTCAACATTTATAGAATTATTTTATTTTTAAATAGAAATTTGAAATCATATACCTCTCAATTTATAAACTATTAACAAATTGTTATTTAGTGTATTAATTAGTATCAAAATCTAATATAGAAACAATAAAATATATGTAAATAGAAATAAAGATAAATATAAAAAATCAACTCAAAACTTTTAAATTAAAATGATTAAATTCAAAATTAAGTAAAATCATAAGGAGTAGAAGAATAATTTAATTTATATTTTATGTTGATCAATTTAACATACAAATTAAATTAAATCACATTTAATTAATGATTTTTGTTAATTTGAAAATAAAAAATCATAATGGATTCAAGTAATTATTATAGCAAAAATTAGTGAAATTTATCATTTTCATATAAAAAAAATATGCAAATCTACTTGACTTATCCAAGGTGTGAAGACATCTCAAATTATATCTTAGTGTCACGTGACGTGGTAATTTCTTTTACATTGATTAATAGCTTGAAATTGTCAAAATTATATGTATTAAATAGGATTTTTCATTTCTAATTTAATAGAAATTATTGATTTGAATTCACCTTAATTCAATTTATATATTTAAGACGTTAAATATAATAAATTTGTATGTGAGGTTGGCCTAAGCAAAACAATTCTCTTTTAAAATTCTAAATTGAGTATTTCTACTTAAAATAAATCAAATAAGTTGAGACTCAAAATATTCTATCTTAATCCTGTTAATTTCTTACATTGTTAATCTAATAAAAATTTATTGTTATAACAATGGAACCATCGCATAAGATAAGAAACCGAGGCCACATAAAAAATGCAAATATGTTATAAAGCTTTGCCATTTGATCAAACTGATCACAATATGTAATGAAATAAGAATAGACAGCAAAAGCTAGACCATTGTTTACAAAGAATCAATATTGTTGGCTCTAGGTTAAGTGGGAAATTATTAGTATAAAGATGCCCTAGAGACAATTGTTGTAATGACATGTATACTATATAGCTTAGCATATTTAATACAACATTATGTTTAAGTTTCTTTATCAATTTAGTTTTACATATATATATATATATGTTTGATATATGTATACTATCTTGGATAAAGTCCTTGAAAATATAATTATGTACAAATACATTACAATGGAGATTGTAATTATGAGATAATTTGTATATATAATTATAATTTTTAAATATCTTTGATTATGGAATAATTGAGAAAATAAGATATCAATTATTGATGGTAAAATCTGGTTCAGTAGACTCGGATTTTAGTCAACACCCAGATTGTGAGTTGCAAGCGTGTGAATGGGAAACAAAGAAAATGAAGGAGAAGAAAAACAGGCACTAGAAGCATTTTTATCATGGTTTGGCTAAAGCTAGATCAGCCCCTACATCCACATTGATTGTATTTGCCTTTAGGCAATGGTTTCACTATTCAGATTGGCTGAATTACAGTACACAAGCCTCTCTCACTATTTTGACAGAACTTTCACCTCTCTTCCAGAAGTCCCCTTACAATGGTCTCCCTCCTTATATTTATAAATGCTGGGAGGTTACAAATGGAAATTAATAGATTGTAATTATGTTACATCAAATAATAAATGTATAGGACAACATAGGCTCTTGCAAGTCAGCTCAAACAGGTTACTTTCTGCGTGTGGGCCCCTCTGGTTGCTGCCAGTAGAAGGGCTTTATGAATTGTCTATGAGTCTATGTGTTTCGAATTTAACCTTAGCGAGCATATGGCCAAGAAAGAAGGTGTGTTCTGTGAGCTTGAGCTCCCATTTTATGATCGCTACTAGCTGAAGGTTAGTGATCTCAAGCTTGTGCTTGGTAATATGGGTTCGTGTAGGATGAGTTGTTGGTCATGTGGGTAGGGGCTTCTCTTTAGTGAGCCTGGACTTCTGCCTTGGTCTCGTTAGTGAGCGGGGGTTTCCACCCAAAACTTGTCATGTCCCAAGCTCACGGCTAGTGAGTCAGTGCCTCCTCCTCTAGGCAACCTTAGCTCGTTGAGCGATCTGGGCCTTTCTTAGCTAGACTTGTCTTCTACTTCGCTGGCCTATTCAATCGATACCAAAAATCACCTATAACATTAATCCCCCAACTCTCAGTTCGCTTTGCAGACTGGGAATTGCAGCTTGTGGGCTAAAGCTGGGGAGTGCGACATTGTCATTCAAATTTTTTACTTCATCTTTTAGTCTACCTCTATCATCATTATCGCATTTAATATGCACTTTTTTTCCAAGACTACTGATTCGGAGAAGGTTAAACTCGGGGACTTTTCGGAATCGTCAGATTTTAGGCAATCAATTAATTTTTTGAATCTAACGGTTGGACAACCGAGGTTATAAAAGATGAGACAAGGCATTCATCCCTTTCACATTCCTAGAGACTGACATACTGCCTTCCAGACTTTTGAACAATGACCGCGGATCTCGTTTCCTGCTCCATCGATTCTACCTTCGCTGCTATAATAAATTGATCATTCTAACCAAAACTTCTTTTGTCTTTAATCATTTCGGGATTTGATTCGCTCTTTTATCATGGTAAGTTTTCCTCAGACTCTCATTTTCAAAGCTTATTTGTGGGTTTATGGTATTATCTAGTCTGATAATGATTGTTTGCTACTAGGCATTCAGCCTGCTAGTTTGCAATCTATAGATTGCTAGGTTAAACTTTCTACCTCTTTAGGGACTTAGTAATCTGGTGGACTTTATTAGCTAAACCCTTTTATGTTTTTGACAATTTAAGCATCTGTCCTGGTGGCTTGGGGCATACATGTTTTGCTACATAGGAGGATTTTAGTTAGAGCAATTGTTTCAGGGATGGTTTTCTTTCAGTGACCTGACCATTGCCCTTTTCCTCTTTGCTCTATATTGATGGCAGCTTATAAACGCCGAGGCCACTGGGCAAGAAGTGATGATGAGCCTGATTCTTCAACTTGCAATGGGGAGCCGATGTATATTTTAGCCAAAATGGCTTCTAGGAGCGATGAGATCATTGAACAACTTATCTCTCACCCTAACCCCAGTGAGAGGCAACAGGTTGCTGAGGGTTCTTCGGATGGCTCGATGTTTAAGCACTATTCTTTGACAATCGAACTTCATGAGCTTGAGGCATAGTAGAAAGTTACCATATTCCCAAAGGCTACTGCCTCATGGCTTCCTCTCTGGAGGACTATGTGGCTCATCCATCCTGAGAATTTGTTACAATTAGCCCTTATCATCTTGATGTTGGGCTCAAATTCCCTGTTCACCCATTCATCACTAGTTTGTTGAATAAACTGAAACTCTCTCTTTCCCAGCTGATCCCGAATTCTTATTCCTAACTCACTTCCCTAGCGCTTATGTACCTAAGAAGTAACCTTCCTCTACCATCCACAAAGGTCTTATGCCATCTCTTTATCATTAGGAGTACTGGCTCTCTAGACAGGATATATTATCTCTCAGCTTGGAATTCTGACTTTAAAAGAGTTTTGCCCTGGGGGGATGCCACGGGTAAATCAAATGTTGGGCAATACAAAACTCGTTAGGTTTATATTTCATGCCCATCTTTGCGCTCTCTCTGTAATGTCAAATTTGTTTTGACACTTGATAAGTGAGCTGTAATCACGTGAGCTATTATGATTTCATATTTTGTTTCTAACACTTCGCCTCATTTTTACAGTTAGGTTCGGCAAGGTAAAGCCAATGCTTGAAACTGAGGAGGCTAAGGTGTTACACTGGTTCACTGCTATCTGTGATATGAAGAATGATTTCAAATTCGACGACGACCTCCTTCAATCTTGTGGGCTAGCTCAAACACTAAGCATTGAGCTTACTAAGGAGATTGGAGCTCGCCAAGTAAAAGAAATTGGCCTAGGTCACTTTGAAGATTATGAGGAGATGGTGAAGCTACTTCTTCAAAGTTCCCCTTCTGATGATTTCGAAAAGCTCGTGGTCGCTACGACCCTACCAGGTCCCAATGTTATAGCAGCTCCCACTGTTTCAAACCAGACTCCTCCTGTGGTGACTGCGATACCCCTTATGGAGTTAGCCCCTACCTCGCATTATAAAGTGATCGAAATGGTTAAGGTTGTCACCTCATCTAAGCCCCCTGCCAAGAAATAAAGAGTAAGTAAGGGCAAGAAGGTTGCAAGTTCTTCAAAGTAAGTGACTTGTAAGGGTGTAGCAAAGGAGCATTAGCCGGGTCTTAGTCCTGGCACTCAAGGGCATTTGGGCTTTGTTTAGGAGAATGTGTTGGACATTTTGAGGTCTTACACTAGCCCCCAAGCATTAGAGATAGAGATTTCAAGTGGAAGGTTGATGCATTACACCACATGCGAAGTCTTGCTAGTAAGTTATGTTTTTTCATCCTGGCCCCTTTTACTCTTTCAAGGTTTAACTTGATCTGCTTATCCTTCCAGGGTTTGCTGGGAGTAGTAAAAATGGGGGAGATGCTCCAAGCCTACAAAGAGAAAAATGCTAGGCTCATGGAGGACTTGGCTGCTGCGATTGCTAAGGCACTGGAGATGGAGAGCAAAGCAAAGAAAGTTGAGGTCGCTCAGAAGGAAGCCAAAGAGGCTCGAGCTCACGAGGTGGTAGATCACGAAGCTGTCACATTAGAACTCAATAAAGCTATTAAGGAGCTATCCAGAATGAAGGGTGGCTGGGACATAGCACTCCAGGGTTTTGATTCGACAACGTGAAAATTCGAAGCTGCTACACAGCAAGCAGAAATTGCCAGGGCAGAACTTGAAGCAACCAAGAGAGACGTCACTTTAAAACAAGCAGAGATTGATTAGGTCAAGGCCGAGACTATCAAACAGATCGTAAAGGTAGTGGAGAATGTAGAGTCTAAAACCTCGTCTTCTTTTCTATACACCTTGTGGAAGCATCATCCAAGCATGGACTTTTCCTTTTTTGGATAGCAGGCCCCTGAAGCAATTGAGGGCTTCAAAAAGAAGGCTGTTAGAGCCAGGTCTTCCCATAAAGGTGCGACGTCTATGAGCTGAGGTCCTCCTACTAAAGGTGCCATTAGCGAAGAAATCAATTTGTAGGTTACAGAGGCCTCAAACAATCAAATAAGGGACAACTTGCTAGCCTCAAGCATCGAGCCTTCCTCTGATAAGAACCCAGCTTCCAAGGATTAGTCTTCTTGGAAATTAATCTTGTAATTTTATATTTCATTTTTTAAGTCTTATATTTGACTTTACACTTGATTTTGGACTGTGTGGATTCACCTCGTAGCAAGAGGTATTAGATAGTTCTATTTTTCTTTGCTTTTCCATGCATACCATGTCAAATGCTTTTTAAAAATTATGCAAACTGTCACAAATAGTTTCTTGCAAGATCACAGCTCAATAGACATTGGATAAAATAAATATTAGATAGGTCAATCAACCTCAATTAATCATAGGAAAAAAAGTATAAATAGATTGGAGTCAATAAGTCATGACTTAACAGGATATGCACCATATTAAACAACCAATCAATCGCACTGACCCATCTCAGGTAATAGATTTTGTCATAAGAATCCTTGTTTTAACCTCTAATTTGAGTGTCAGAGTGCTTTAGTTAGCATCAAGACTTAATATCAAGTGTTTGAATGCAAAGGCTGGCGTGGGATCAAGTACTGGAATAGGTCACATTTAAGTTGTGAACAACAAGTCACATGAGAGCTACGAATAACAAGTCACATGAGAGCTATGATTTTAGTTGGAAAACTAACAATTGCACAAGAATGAGCTTTAGGGGCCTTAACTTAGAAGTTGGTAATGAATTGATCTTCAGAATAAGCTTCAGAGGGCCTTAGCTTGGAAGCTAGCAATCTGTATCGAAATAAGCTTTGTTGGCCTCAACTCAGAAGCTGGTAATTGTATCAGAATGAACTCTGGCGACCTCAGCTTAGAAGTTGGCAATTGTACCAAAATAAGCTCCGACGGCCTTAGCTCGAAAGTTGGCAATTGTAACAGAATGAGCTCCGGCGACCTTAGCTCGGAAGCTAGCAATCTAAGTAGACAAGGCATTTAGAAGTTGCCTAAGCACATGCATAAGGTAGCGATCTCATCTTAGAGAGGTTGGTGATCTTATGTCAAAGAGCTGTGTCGTAGTAATGTTATGACTTAATGGGAAATTTGACCCTTTAAGGATTACTCACTTCCAGACAAGAAATGGAGCGGGATTGTTTTGATGTGAGAGAGATGAGCAAATGTCGAGCACTTCAATCCCCGGGGAATCTTAGCCCCTTTTGTTATGAGAGAAACCTAAAATTGCCAGTTAATAGGCCTTCACCCTACTCACAGTTAAATAGATAAGACTGTTACTCAGTTTACGAGCTTGAGAATGAATAACACAATACGATATTGCCAAATTTGAGTTCAAGTTTGGACTTTCCTGAAAATTTATCTGGAAATCATTCATTATTAAAATTTATAGACAAATTTGAGACAATTCATTTACACTTGAATAACATATATCAAAAAGAGAAAGTTAATTGGCGCTCAGGCCATTATCGTCATGGTCGCTATCTGGGAGATTGCATCACATAGTCTCGTAAGTGACCTTTCCTGACTAGGGCCTCAATTACATCTCTGAGTGCTCTGCATCCCGAGGTATTATGCCTGGCTTCTTTATGGTAAGCACATAACTTGCGTATTTTTCTGAGCCTATTGCGAGTTGTTATGGGATCAGGCTTCCTGAAACTCTCTCTTCCCTTTTTAGCTACAAAAATGCATTTTGAAGTGTTTAACAAGGTGCTAGAGCTGTCATAGCAACCTAGACGTTGAGGTCGCTCATTTTTGGATCTTTTCACAGGTTATCCATCGAAGCTGTCTTGGGTGTTTTCATCCTTGCTCTTCTGGCCTAAGCTATTCATTTCATCATTTTGCTCAGACTTCTTCGGGCTGAAGGCCTCTTCCCACCTAATTTCCTTAGTAACTCACTCATAAAATTTGCCTAGGTTACTTACTGGGGATTTGTAAAGGCTCTTGTATAACTTTCCATCCTTGTGGAGTCCCACTGAGATTTTCATGAGGATGCTTTCATCTAATAGGCTCTCCGTGATGTCGATCTCGCATCTGAATCGGGCGATGTAGTCTTTCAGCAATTCATCCTCTCGCTAGAAGACCACTGCGAGATGGCAAGGCGGTGTGAGCTGCCTCTTCAATCTTTGTATTGGTTAATGAATCTTTCCTAGCATTCCTCCTAACTGCCAATGTTGCGTGCTGGAAGATTGTTAAACCAGGTCTGGGGAATATCCCCTAGTGTAGCTAGGAAGACACGACACTTGACTAGAGGGCTGGTTGTTTGGAAATCCATTTGCATATTGAATGCGTCCAGATGGTGATAGGGGTCACTATCCCTATTGTATTGTGAGATCATGAGGACCTTGAGCTTGTGCTTCTCTATCTCATTGGTAAATGAAGTCATCTCTTTGTAATGATCTTGGCTATCCTGAGCTTAAGGGCATTCTTCTAATTACTTTACCCTTTGGAGGAGTTCTTCGACCATCAAGTCATGTGTTTCAGATTGCCAATTGAAAGATCATTGGCTCCTATCTCTCTCCTGATCATAAGAATAGTAACTTGGGATATGTCCCTGGTTGGACCTATCTGAGCCTTTTGAACGATACAAGCTCTTAGGTTGCTGACCACCATGGCTTTTACAAACTCGGTGAGCCTCTGACCTTTCTTGTGAGTAAGTGGGGTGACCTATATTAACGTGCTGGCCCTTTTTAGGTGCTACAACCTAAATTTGCTTTTATGCTCCTTGAGCTCGTGTCTATGCCAACACTCTAATCATTTCGGCCAGTTCTTTCACGATGTTCTCAAGCGCCTTTTAACGCTGATGCTATACTTGAACTCTGTCAGCCTTAAAAACAATAAGCTGGTGAGAAGTTGATAGCACCACATCATTGATAGTGCCCGTTGTGAGGGCAATAGAGACACCTATAGCTGGAAAGATTAAGCCCCCTAGTGGTAACTCTTGCTGCTCCACATGATTCCTAGGTTGGCCTGTGGCAGCACCAATGCTCCTAGTGGTTCTTCCTTTTGCCATTGTGATTGCTTAGCTAATCACAAAAACTAAGAGAAAATAGTTCAGAGGTTTGGGGCTCTCCTTCTAGTGCTAAAATGTTGATGGTAAAATCTAGTTCAGTAGACTCAGATTTTAGTTAACACCCAGATTATGAGTTGCAAGCTTATGAATGGGAATTAAGGAGAATGAAAGAGGAGAAGAACAGACAGCAGAAGCATTTTTATCGTGGTTCAGTTAAAGCTAGATCGACCCCTACGTCCATATTGATTGTATTTGCTTTTAGACAGTGGTTTCACTATTCAGATTAACTGAGTTATAGTACACAAGCCTCTCTCACTATTTTGACAGAGCTTCTACCTCTCTTCTGGAAGTCCCTTTACAATAGTCTCCCTCCTTATATTTATAGAGGTTGAGAGGTTACAAATATAAATTAACAAGCTATAATTATGTTATATCAAATAATAAATATATAGGACAATATAGGCTCCTGCAAGTCTACTTAGATAGGTTGTTTTCTATGTGTGGGCTCCTCTAGCCACTACCAGTAGAAAGGCTTTATGGATTGTCTACGAGTCTATGTGTTTCTGGTTTGACCTTAGCAAGCATATGGTCAAGAAAGAAGGTGTGTTTTGCGAGCTCAAGCTCCTATTTTGGGGTTGTTATTGGTCAGAGGTCGATGATCTCAAGCTTGTGCTTGGCAATGGGGTTCATGCAGGATAAGCTATTGGTCATGCAGGCAGGGGCTTCTCTTTAGTGAGTATGGACTTCTGCCTTGGCCTCATTAGCGAGCTGGGGTTTCCACCCAAAACTTTTCATGCCCCAAGCTCACGGCTAGCAAGCCGGTGCCCCTTTTGCATGACCTTAGCTTTTTGAGCGATCTGGGCCTTTCTTGGCTAGACTTGTCTTCTATTGGGCCTTCACTAGTCCATCCGATCAATACCGAAAATCACCTATAACATCAATTATTCATGAGTAGACAAGTATATGTTATGTCACATTCTTTAGAAGAATGTAATAATCTCATACATTATTTGATATCAAGATATCATAACAAACATATGGGTATATTTTGTGAAATATACGATTCAATTGACCCATCATGAGAAATTATATGGAATATTACCATGTGTCAATAAAGTTTTTCAGTGAAAGGTGGTATAAGTGATCATTAGACTTGTGATTAATATAATATCTTATATATGGAGATGTGTACTTTGATTTCATTTTAGATTTACACTCTAAAAGAGTAGATATGAATAATTTTAGATACACAACAAAATACATAAAGGTAGTAATTAATCTAGATGAAATTCATCCTCCTTGATAAAAAAGAAAAGATATTCTAAAGATGTTCTGACATTTGTGTTATACTTAAAATTATGGACCTATGTATTGATTGATACATAAAAGGAATTTTATGTCTGATCAATTAATGATACATAAAATAAGTTTTATGTATGAACAATTGTGAGATAGTACATGGTCAAACATATACCTTAGATTAGATGTTCATAGGGATGACATTGGAAACATACCTAAGTCCAATTTGAATATCAGGAGATAAAGGGATTGAATTACACATTAATACCTTGTTACAATAGGATTGAATTCTACAAATCTATTCTTAACATTTGGGTGATCATGATGCTTTACTGGAAGCTAATTTTGAACTATGAATTTGTTTAAGCAATTTGGAGAAATTATATTTGAATTAAAGGAATTTTAATTCAATTGAGCTTGTAAAACTCGTAAACAAATTCATTTTCAACATGTATGAAAACCTAATGGGTCATACACAATATAATCTCTTTAATCCATAGTCAAAAGAAAAGTTAAAATGCAAAATGTTATGAATTTAAAAGTTGAATTGGGTGAACATCTTGAAAATTTGAAATGATTAATTATGTGTTATAATGTGATTAAAAGTGTTAATTAACCAAATATTTATAATTCTAATGGAGATTAAAATTATTAAATAGTAGTAAATTTCCATTGTTGATATTTAGATGTTGGATAATATTTATATTAACACAGGAGGAGATTTTGAGTAGAAAAATGGTTTCATTTTAGAAAAAATTTGTAATGAAATTTGCGCTCTCATTTTGGAAAAAATTATAGATGTTTTCTTTCATTCCATAATTGTTTATTTGTTCTACTCCATTATGAATTTAAATTGCTTGGCATAAACACTTGGTAAATTGAATAAGCAAAATTCTTCCTAAATAAGTGGAAAACATTAAATAGAAACAAAATTCTTCTAAAACATAATTTCATTAAACTGAATTTTGCAACAGAGTATGTATTAAATACAAGTTGCAAGACACTAAAATACTAAATAACTTCAAGGGCCTAAATCATAGCCTATTGGGCATTGAAAATTAATTCCCCAAAATTTGAAATGCAAATAACTTCCAAAATAACAACTACAGCTTCCAAAATAGCAAATTACTTAAATAGACTAAACAACAAACAACTTCAAACATTTTCAATTTTGGCTTTGCTTGAAAGGCCTCTAAGATGAGAAAACAACATTTTGGGATCTTTACCTACTAGCTAAACTTGTTGCTTACAAAGTTTGCCTAGCAAAGTTTGCCTAATGGCACAAGGTTGGCTCCTCCAGTAAATGATTCATGTTGCAATCCTCTAGGTAGATAGGTTGCTCTTATTGTAGTGACAGGCTTAAATGGTGCTTGTATAGTTGTAGGTTGTTTGTTTTGAGTACTCCAAGTGAGCTTTTGCACATTTTTACTTACAGTTGCAAAGATTCCCATTCTTATCTACCAATTTTTTTTTTGTTCTACAATTAAATAACACAACATGATAGGTTAAATCTTGTGTGATGTTATGCCATTACAAGTTTAGCTTTAATACATTTGCATTAGAAATAGTTAGTTAAGAATATGACCCTGGTTGTGTATGTTGACTTTAGCTTTGTGATTGGGATGGTCTTGACATTAGTTTAGAAGATGGGCCTTATGATTTCCTTTATATGTTTTGAAATTATGGTCATATCTCTTACATTTGGAGCATTAAACTTCACCGTAGGCCTTTTTTAGCTTGTATGGGTTTCGGGGTTCATTCTTTTCGCTGTACCTTTTCTTTTTTGGTTTGTTAGATGGCCTTTTGATGGTTGGTGGTTTAAGTAGAGGCTTACTAGTTTTGGGCTAGTATTTTTACCCTATAACTGGTCGAATAAAGGGCTCATATACTTTCTTGAATGTATCCACTGAGAGTATAGGGTGAACAAACTTCTTAGGGTCCAGATTGGTCCATCCTAGGGCTAAGACAACATGCTTGTAAGGAACCTAGGTTAAATCCCACATCTCGCAACTATAAGTATAGTTTTTCAAATCCATTATTTTATGAGGCATGCAATTCACCTTAAACTTTGCTCCATTTGGATCACCTACCCATTGTGGTATCTAATTCTTCCAACTTTTTCATTTTTAATCTTTCTTGAGCTTATGGAGTTACTGGGCCCTTATACCTTTTTACGTATTACAAGTCACCAGTTCTTCAGCCATTGTTATGATAAGCTTGCTTCTAAATTTGACTATTTTGGCATTAAACTGTTCACACATGTTAAATGTGATACTTTGGTTACTTGTTATAAGGTTGAATACAATCCTAGTCTAGCATTGTGGTTTAAGTGTCATCAACCATTTCTATGCTAGATCATTCATTTCCTTCATCTTCTCCATGTTATTAGGAATGGCAACGGGGCCGGGCGGGGGCGGGGGCGGGGAATGGGGTCCCCGTCCCCGATCCCTGTCAGGGAATTTTTCCCCATCCTCGTCCCCGATCCCTGCGGGGATCCGTAGGGAATTTTTTTAAAAAATTTAAATATTTATTTTTTTATAAAATAATATAAAATTAATAAAAAAATAAAAAATAATCAAAATATAATAAAAAAATAAAAAAAATAAAAAATAAGATAGATTATGAAGGAAAAAAATAAAAAAAAAAAATTTCGGGGCGTGGAGTGTAATCCCCGACCTCGACCCCGAAATCTTTTCGGGGGAAAATTTTTTCCCCGTTTCCCGAACCTCTCCTCGAACGGGGATTCCCTGCCGGATCCCCGTCCAACCAGGGTTAATTGCCATCCTTACATGTTATTGTTGAATTCCTCTGTGGTCATGACTTTGTACATTTCCACACCTGATCCCTCTCTTCTTCTTCTATTGAAAGTTACTCTTCATTTGCCCTATATCTTTAGTCACATTGTTTCTAACTCAACTTCCAGTTCTAGACTTCATCCTTAAATTCACTGATCATATGATGTGGCCTATAGTTCTCATCTTCTACACTATCATCATCATCATAATTGTTATTATTAGTGTTAACCTTATGAATAGAAATAGTAAAATCTAACAGAGCTGAACCTTTAGAGGACAATGCATCCTTTCCATGTGAAACTGCAACATCCATCATAACAGGACCTTCAGAGAACAATGCATCCCCATTATTAGAAACTGTTGTTAGGTTTCCTTGGCTCAAGGGGCAGCAAAGGGCTGAGATTTCAAAATTTTTCTTCTCCCCTTAGGCTAAGGAAACTCCCATA
>JANHAO010013366.1:0-15894 GCA_026873985.1 Saraca asoca
AGGAATTTATAATGTTTCATATAATAAAATTATATTGTCCAATTACATGGGATTCTCAAGTGAAGAGGAATGTTCACTCACCTTGGACTCAAAACTGTCCACGTGAAAGAAAATCCACTACAATCTCACAATTGGAATATTAATGTCCTCACCACTTTTTCAAGGAGGTTTCTGAACCAATTTCACAAAAAGAAGCTATTTTTCAGGAATTTCACATATAAGGGCTTCTATGCAAAGAACTTGATATCTTAATACATGATTACTATGAAATAAATCTTTTATTCTGGGAGTGTTCATTAGGGTCTAAAGTATTAGGATGCAGCTCGACCGGAGCTGGTATGTTACCGGTGAGCCTGTGGAGGCTGTTGAACAAACTACACTATTTTAGAGCCTTTAACACAATATCTTGAAAAATTGACTATAGAGTTACTAGAAGATAAATCTGATGATTTAGGAGTACTTACCAGGTCCAAGAGTGTCTACTGTCAGCTCGCCGTCGGCCGGAGCATCGTCGGTGGTCGAAAATCATGGCTAGCTGAACCAGCTTGCTAAACAGGGGAGAGGAGAAGCTTCAGCTGCAATTAGGCTATCCGACCATGGAATCACGCCAGAATCAGAAGGAAACATGGCTTGGGCTGTTGAGACTTGCCGGATGAAGAAGATGTATGGTGGCCAAACTCCGTCGTTTGCCGCCGAACCAAGAGGAGAAGACCTTCGACTCACCAGATGCTAGAAGAAGAAGCTTGCTATATGGACTTGAAAACGCAAAGTTTCCAATCAAAAAGCTTTGGCCATCAAGTTGCAGGAACAACAGACCGCCGAAGGAGAGAGACGAAGGAAATTTGAAGAGAAGAAGCTCATCGAAAATCCAGCTGGAATACGCTGGAGACCGAGAGAAGGAGAAGAAGCTTCGACATCCGCTGCACTACCGAAGAAGGAAAAGAGAGCCGGAGGAAGAAGGAAGCTCGAAGAGAGAGGGAGAGGGAGAGAGAGAGCACCGGTGGAAGGGTGAGAGAAGAGAAGGAGCTCAGGGGAAATGAAGAAGCTCATGGGAGCTTCTAAAAAATCAGCCAAGGGTAACCTGGTACCGGCTTGGCCAATTTTGGCCAAAAATTTTTCACTTTGGCCCCAATTCGAAATCTGCCTCACCCAAAATTAAAGTTTTTCACTTCAGTCCCTGAAAATCTTTCATTTTAGTCCTTTTCAATTTTAAATTTTTATTTTAAATTTCCCTTTTTATTTTCTAAATTTTCCAAGTGTTACATGTTTGTATTTTGAGGGTTTAACTTTTTTTTTTCTTTTGTTTCTTATTTTGATTATTAGAAATGATTTTGGTTATGATTTATTTTTGGTTATGTTTCTTGACATAGATTGTCTAATCATGCATGCCTTGTTTTGCATCATTTGGTAGAGTAGTTATGAATACATCTAAGATTTTCCTTATAATCTACTTAGTAAAATTGAAACTTTGAATGCAACCATTTCCCATTCAAAATCATCAAATGTAGTCTGTAAAAATTGTGAAAGTCATTTTCCATTCAAAATAAAATTGATATAATAGTTTTTAGGGGTGCTAAACGGGTCGGCCCACGTGGAGCGGGCCTGGCCTGTGCGAATGTGGGCCTAAATGGGCCAAAAAAGGGGTAGCCCGCTCTACACCGCATATGAAGCAGGTTAGCCCAGGGGCTGGCCCACATTTTTTATTTTTTATTTTTTTTGCAAAATAGGCTAGCCCACATCTGGATGAGTAGGATCGCTGGCTGAAGTCTCAAGTCTGGACGGCTGGACAATTGTAAAAAAAAAGCCCATGAATTGGCCCACATTTGTACCAGCCTGCACCGTAAAAATGCGGGCCTAAACGGGCTTGGCCTGTTTAGGCTCGCTTTTAAATGGGTTGCTCTCCCTCTGGTCCAACCAGTAAAAAAATATGGATTTTTCTTTTTTCCTTTTAATTAGCCATATGGATTTTTCTCAATATACTAAAAAGAGTAAGAGGGATAATACTTTTATGAAGGAAATGACCCTTATACATAGTAGATGAGAGAAGATGAAGGTTGACTTCAATTCAAAAGGTTAGGTAATTGGGTTGCATCATCAAAATACAAGAGTTATGTTAGAATGTTAGCATGCACGAGAGTGCCAATCAATATTGAACAGTGAAAACAAGTACCAAAAGACATCAAGGACATCATTTGATAGGATGTCTTAGTATATATTACTTATCTCCAATTTTTATTTAAGATATGTATAATTTTCTTCTTAGAATAATTATATATAAGTATAATCTATATGTGTTGTTTTGTAGAACACATTTAATATTAATATGAAGAAAAAAAAATAAGTTTTAAAGCTTGTTGGTGAATGGTGGAAGGACTTCAAAAACCAATTGACAAAAGACCACATCATCATCAAGAAAAAGGATGATCAAAATCCCCATAAGAAATACAACTTCCTTGATCAATTTAGGGGATTATCAAAGTATTTTCAAGGATCATAAGTTTTTATGGAGGATTTTACTATAGAGATTATTGCTTGAGTGACACAGAAGGTGAGAGAGGAGATTATTGCTCAAGTGAGAGAAAAGACCTAGTTCGAGTTGGAAGAAATTTGGAAGATGTTTGCCTACATTTAGAAGATGGGCATGTAGTCACTCTTGGACCCGGGGCTTGTTATTGATGAGGTAGAGATACACCCTACTTCCCTGCCTAGTAGCATGAAAGACAGCTATCTAAGAGATTCTAACCTATTTGTAGAGCTACTAGAGGTATCGCTAAAAGCTTAAACTTCCTTTTTTTATGTAAGTAGTTTCTACTATTTTTTGTGAAAAATAACATTATAATTAACTTTTTTAATTTGATTTTTTTTGTCTATATAGGAAGGAGCAAAATGTCTTCTAACTTTGGTGCTCGAGGAACATATAATGGTATAAGGAAGGGTTTTCCTTAATCGCACCCTTAATTGCTAACAATTGTCAAATGGTTAAGTAAAGGTTATCATTGATACCCCATTAGATTAGAGTGCAAAGCTTCTAATGTTAACAAATAAACTAGAGGTAGTGGGCCAAGTAATTGGGATTTACATTGTATGGTTGAAGAGTCTTATCACTTTGGCTACAAAGGTATCATTTTCTATCTATTTCTAACATTTAAATTTTATAATTTTATATATGTCAATTAGGCTACAGAGGAGGCTAGGAAGGTTGAGAGTAAGCAGACCAAAGAATCAATGACTCAAGCAACTGATCTGCCAACTTAGACCCAATAGATGGCTCCTGTTGAACCAAGAAAAATGTTATCTACTATGGCTGAGAAGATGGTAAATGATAATTTCATCCAAGTTCATATGGATGCTGAGGTCATAGATAATGAATGTGATATTTTTGTGACCAAGGATGGCATCATGAAATTTTAGCCATGGAAGAGATAAACATATCTTGCCCCAAGTTTTTGAAATGTGAGTTTACCTTTAACTTTCAATTTACAATTTTATTTATATTATATAGTTCAAAGTGTTTTATTAACCATTTCCTTTATTTCCTTGTAAAGGCTTTTGCATTGTGATTATGAGACCAAGGGATTGGAGGTCGGATTTCTATGTCCACAGTTACTTGCACTGGTAGGTTCCAACCATGGTGAAAAGATAACGTACATATCAGAATTCTTAAAAAAATGGAGGCAATATGTTTTTGCACCATTTATCGAGTCATAAATATTTAATATGATATTTGAAATTTTTTTATTATAGGTATCAAATTGTTATTACTTGTTTAATATTTTTTTATTATAGGCATCATTGGTTGTGCATGATTTATGTGGAAAGAAATGTCGCTTACTAACTTGATCCCTTAAGACATCCAATTCATAAGAATATCATAAACTTAATGACTAGTGAGTTATTTTCTAAGTTAAAATTTAGTTTTGGTATATTAAATATAATGTCCTTTATTAATCTATTAGTTTCTTGCATGAATTTGATTCAATAGATGTATTAAGATTTATTATATCATGGACGACAATAGGAAAAAGTCTAAAACAAAATGGATCACCTTAGAAGTAATTTTTTTTTAATCATATTGAATATCATTTATAATATTCTAAGTAATTTAATATTTTATTGAAATGGTTATTTGAGTACATATATCTAATTTGTTGTAGTACCCTGATTAACAAGAAAATGTGGAGTGTGAATACTTTATAATAATGTATATAAGTGACATAATCACTCAAATGGAGGAAGATCACCATGATCCACAAGAGGTATAATAATTTGATTTAAATATTTGATATATAAATATATTGAGATTTCTGTTACAAAAAATTGTGTTCTTGCTCTGTGATATTTGGATATGTGATTTGCGGTATGGATATCTATTTTGTGGTACCTTAGAAATACTAGTCCTTACACTCAAGTTGAAATTAACCAAATTCAAAATCAGTGGACTGAAATTCTCTTACCATATTTTGATAAAGACCAATGGGAAAGTTGTAATGTATTGTTTATTTTGCAGTACTTTGGATATGTCAATTGTAATGAAATAATGTATACTATTTTGTTGTACTATAATACTACGTTATAAAGTTGTAATGAATTGATTTCTTTTTTTTTTTTAAACAAACTAGTTAAGAGAAACGATGTCGATTTTTTAATACAAACCAACATTATTAATGATTTATACATTGGTTTGAAAATAATAGACATTTAAAATGAAAATTATAACATATAATATTAGATGCCTATTTAAAAAAATAAGACTAATTAAGACAAACAATGTCAGTTTTTTAGAGAAAACTAATATCTAAAGTGTCTACAAGAGAAAGGACGTCAATTTTTTAAGGAAAATTGACATCTATAGTCTCTACATATTTTAATTAAATGTTATATTAGAGATCTCTTTTTTTTAAAAAAAATGAGTTAAGAGAAATGATGTTAGACTTTTAACAAAAATTGGTCTCTAAAAAATTAATATATTAGAGATCTTTATTTTGTTAAAACTCTAATTATTTTACCTAATTTTATTTATAAACAAAATTTATTCTTTAACTATTAATTTTTTTCTATTCACAATCAAATAATTCCATTTTATTAAGACAACAAAATATTTCAAATATTAAATTCTATTAAATTGCACAAAATAATTCAAGAAATTTAAGCATTATTTAATGGACAAAAATAATTCAAAATAAATGAGATGTGATGGTGAAAATATTTGCTTGTAAATGAAAATTAAGATATTGATTTTGACTAAATAATAGTCATCAAACATTTTCCATTTATATAGAAGTTTTCGCTAGTCTGACTATTACTTTCAATTTTTCCGAAGTTTGATATCATAGCTCTCTCCCTCTCTATCTCTGACAATTCGAAGGCACTCTCACTATTTGCTAATCGCAAAAGCCTAGGTCACTGTCACTTTTCCTCTCTCGATAGTTTGAATTAATCTTCTTTCTGTCACTCTTTCTCTATTTCTTGGTGACAATCGCTTTTCTTTTTTAATTTTATTATAGTTAGAATACATAAATGCCCTAATACATTTCTAGCAAAGAACATAACTAACTTGTTTTCCAACATATTTAAGATTGTAAATTTGTAATAGAATTCTAACATTGCCTTGTTTTTTTAATTTTGTACAATTTTAAATAGTCATGGATCGTAGGTGGAAGTATGTTGATCGGTTGAGTGAAGAATATGTAAATGGGGTTAAAGAGTTTATTAGATTTGTTGTTGATTAACGTGCTATAAATAGTAAGAGCTAATTAGATGTCCTTGTGTGAGATATTTTTATGTTAAGAAAATGAAAGCAGAGGAAGAAAAATAATTTATTTATTTATGGCATTGATAAAAGTGAATTGTCTAGTGTGTCTGGTAGTTATTAAGACAAAGGAGGGTACCATAACAATGAAATTGATATGGGTTTACATGATTTATTGAAGGATATGATTCATGATGTTGTTGAAGATAATTTTATTGAGTGGCCATGTATCCTTAAAAGCTTGTTAAGTGATGCAGAAAAGTTGTTGTATTTAGATTGTACTAAATTTACATGATTATCTACTATGTTGAGATTGTTTAACTTGAAAGTGGTGAATGGGTGGAGTGACAAGAGTTTCATAGCCTTACTTGTATTGTTGAAAGATATGCTTCCAAAAGGTAATGAACATTCGAATTGTACTTCCAAGGCCAAGAAAATCTTGTACTCGATGGGTATGGAGTATAAGAAAATATGTGCTTGCCCTAATGATAATATATTATACCAAAAGGAGTACAAAACTTTACACAAGTGTCCAAAATGTGAAGTTTCATGTTACAAATTGAAGAAAAATGATGTCATGAAAAATAAAGGGGCTCTGGCTAAGGTATTATAATAATAATAATACCAAGGTTCAAATGCATGTTTGTTAATGTAAGAGATTCCAAGAACTTAATGTGCAATGCAGATTGGATGATTTTGATGACAAGCTTTGACATTTGGTTGATTCTCCTCAATCAAAAATACTTGATTCATTATTCCTTGAATTTAGCATTAAAGCAAGAAACCTTAATGATGTGATCTTCCATTGAGATGCCCATGGATGCTCCAAAATTGAACAACAAAGATGAAAGAAAAAGAAGGATATTCATGCCACACTCTAGAAAAGATGAGAAGGGGAGTGATAAGTGACGGATTTGATGCCATAGAGAGAACTCTTTTTGATAAGCCTCAAGTTCTAGCAAGAAACCTAAAACAGGAAGCTCTCAAGAGGAAGAAGATAAATCTTCAATTCATAAAATGGTGTAATATGAATTCTAAGGAAAACAAGCCTTCCCAAATAGCTATCACTAAACAAAAAATGAGTTGGATTCATAAGGCAACCAAGCCCAATAAAACACTAAATAATTAGGCCAAAATAAAAGGCCTAAGTTACAATTGAAGCCTCTAAACTATATTTACAAATCTAAACACAAAACTAGTCCTTTATAGAGTAAAACGCTGGTTTGAGTTTAGCCTCTGTGTTGATGTTCAAAATTATGTAGTTTCACTAAGGTTAAAGCTTAGCATCATTAGGCTAGACCTTAGGGACCTCTAAGCTTTGGTTTGACATCATTTGACCATTTGAAGCTTTATTATAATTCAATCATTGTGGTAAAGTCAATCTAGACAAAAACACTAGGGTGACTTCATAGCTAATTTTGAGACTCTAATTGGTAGAATTGGGCTTTGTCTTCAACATAAAATTATGGAGCTTTATTTTATCTTTCCAACCATATAAAGATCGACCTGATCTAATATCTAAAGCTCAAGTTATAGGCTGAAATCTAAAGTAGTGTTAAAAATCTAGCATTAAGCAATTAATTCAATTAAGCTCCAAATCATGATCAAATCTCAACACAAGGCCAATTCACTAAATTAAACTTAATTAGCATTCTAACAGGTAGAGTATGTAAGGAAATAAATGGAGAAATATTTTTGCTCATAAGAGAGCTTTCCTAATCTTCTTAGCATTAACCCTTGGAATAGGTCCATCCGGGATGTGCCTAATGTCCATGATGACCCATTGAATAATCTTTTTAATTTCCATCATTCCCTATTTATTCGAAAAGGTTCAACCTTGAATCTTCAAAACCTTTGCCACAATCTCTTCCACTTGTCTTTAGGTTTCCTTAACCTCTTTAGAATTGGTTCTATATGTTGGCTGGTTGAGTATGAAAGCTCTAGGAGTGAAGTCTATTTGATGTTTCGTCCCTCTCATAAGTTACAGCTCGTGGGGAACCTACTTAGGAAATACCTCTTCAAATTCCTACAAAACAGAATCAATGGCACTAGGGAACACAACATTTTCATGGTTAGTGTTCTCATAAGCTCCTTTGCATAAAAAGACTAGCATATGCCGATTAGCATAGAAAGCATGCCTACTAGCCTTAGCGAATACACTCAATTTTCTTTTGCCTTACTTTGATTTTTCTCTTAACTCTTTTTTTTCACTCTTACTCCCTTTCTTTTCACTCTCAACGTCTTTTTCTCCACTCATTTTCTTTTTGTTTTTCTCCTTTTTCAATTGTTCTTCAAAGACTTATTTTAGGGGTAGAGGTATGAGAGTAATTGCTTTGTTGTCTTTCATAAAGCTATACCTATTTAGGGAGACACCATGCATCATATGTCTATCAAATTGCCAAGGCCTTCCTAGCAACAAGTGAGCCACTTACATAGAAACAACATCATAAAGAACCTTATCTTGGCACTTTCCAATGAAGAATGCCACTAGAACTTGTCTTGTCACTTTTACCTCCTTACTATCATTTAACCATTGCAATTTGTAAGATGTCGGATGATTCAAGGTGGGCAAACCTAATTTTTCTACCATGACCATTCTAGCCACATTAGCACAACTTCCCCTATCAATAATAAGATTGCACACTTTACCTTTCACATTACATCTTGCATGAAAGATGTTTTCTATTTGTTCTTCATTTTCTTCCTTAGCTTGAACATTTAAGACTCTTCTCACTATTAAGGCTTCTCTTTCAACTGCATGCTCTACTTTTCACTGCTTTCTTCTCCACTAGAATTAAATTCTTCCTTTTCCCTTTCATGTTCACTTGCAAACTCAATCTTTCCATTTCCCTTCACCAACATGACTCTTTTGTTGGGGCACTCATAAGCATAATGACCATGGCTTAGGCACTTGAAGCATTTGATGTTTCTTAGCTTTTAAGGCACTTTAACCTTGCTTTGCCCTTTAGAGTCTTCTCCTTTAGCCTTTAAAAAATTTTCTATCATGGATCTCTTTGCATATTTGTATTCTTTTTTCTCAAATTTCTTCTCCCAATTAAGCTTCCATGAAGAGCTAGATTGATGCACATATTTGGAAAAGCTCCTCCTCTTAAGTTGGCTCTCCACCTTCATAGCCATGTGTGCCATGTCTTCTAATTCCACGTAGTGTTATACCTCCACCACATTTGCAATGTCATAGTTTAAGCCATGGAGAAACCAAACCATTGCTATTTTCCTATCTTCTTCCACATTAGTTTTTATCATGGCCATTTCCATACCCTTATGGTAGTCTTTAACACTCTTGGAACCTTGTGTGAGACTTTGAAACTTTTGGTACAAATCTCCTTAGTAGTGGCTAGGAATGAATCTTTTCCTCATGGTAGTCTTCAACTTATCCTAAGTAGAAATAGGTTTTTCATTTTTTCTTCTTCCATCTTGGACTAGTTGATCCTACCATATGATAGCATAATCCATGAATTCAATAACCTCAAGCTTTACCTTCTTTTCTTTGAAATAGTTGTGGCAATCAAAGATCAAGTCCACCTTCTTTTCCCACTCTAAATAAGCTTTCAGATCATTTTTCCAATGGAATGGAGGAATTTACATCTTTATGTTGTGGGGGCTAGAATTAACTCTTTTTCTTCATGGCCTCTTATTTCTTCATCCTATATTTTTTCAATCACCCCTCCTCTCACTCGTTTTGGTTTTATAAAAAGAAGTGGATAGTTTTTCATCATTCTCACCTATCTATTCACCCTCATTACTATCATGTTAATGACTTTGTCTTCTACCCCTTTTCTTATGTGTATTTCTTCTATTTTCAACTCTTATTAGGCTCTTACCAACTTCATCAAGCTTCATATTTACCTTTTCAAATTGTTGTTGCATGGCTCTGAAGGTAAACATGATCTCATTGTTTTGAGAACTATTACCATCCACCATCTTAAATGAATAAAAACCTACAAGAAAATGTTAGAAAATAGGGTCTTCACCATAATACACTCTTCTTACTTGTGTTTGGACACTCCACTTGTGCTTGCACTCTAAAGTTAGCATTTTACCCTCAAATGAGCTTACATACACTTTCCTTTTTCCACTCTTGTCTTCTCTCTTTGAGGCTCTTTAAGAACTAAAGAGACAATATCTTTGAGTTTCCAAAATGTGGCAACCAATATCACACAACAATCAAATAATTTCAAAGTGGGCATGAACCAATAATTGCAAAGAGCAAGGAACAAACAAAGGAATTCAAGCAGAATTGGATAGGACAAAGGAACAAAGTTTTGGCCAAAATTCTAAGTGACCGAACATAATACAAAAAAAAATTCAATGAACAAGAGAATGAACTCCAAATTATACTTTCCAAGCTATAAAAATGATTATGTATCAAAACAAACACATTTAAATTAAATACATTGGAAATTGACTTAAAAAGAAACCAATTCTTTGTGGATTGAATGGAGCTCAAACTTGCAGAATTTTTGTATTTTCAAATACTCAAGATAGCACTTATTTTCTTTCTTTTCTACTTTCTTTTTCTTTTTTCATTCTTTCACACTATGTTTCTTTTTAACTTTTGTTTCTTTCACACTTTTCTTCTGTCACAATTTTTGTTTTGCATTTTTTTCCACTAATATTTTCTCTCCTTCTTTTGTGTTTTTTTTTTCACATATACTTGCTATCTAGAATTTTTTTTAGCACTTGTATTAACCAACTTGAGTAGCCAACAATCAATTTTAATTAACCAAAATTGGTTTAAAATAATTTCCAATAGGTATACTCAATAGAAAGATGTTTTTGGCATAAAACACAATCAATTTCAAGCTTGGACAGCAACAAAATTTTAGGGGAAATGTGGTAGTAATTTTTAGCCAATGTAGAAGAAATTTGGACAGCATTTGAAATGAAATAGGAGGCTACAACTTCACACAAAAATTGATGAAATGTTAAGGAAAATGACACTAAATAGCACTAAATTTAAGTGCAATTCAATTCTACACCAATGGATACACAAAAGCAATGCAAAGGAACTCAAACCAACTAACAAACACTTAATATGCAATAGATTAAGAAACAAAAATTCTATAGAATTTCAGCAAAATGTCATGCAAGATAGAAACCAAAATTCGATAGATAAAGACACAACTGAGTAGAAAAATTTACACTAAACAAACCTATGATTAAACACCTGGTAGACAAAGCAAAAACATAAAAATTTTCTACAAAAAAGTAGCAAAATTGACACCAAACAGTAAGCAATATGCAATAGAAAATTGATAGCAAAATAAGCAGAAACAATCAAACAAAATGAAGTAAAATTGGACATAATTCAATAGGGTGGACAACAACTCAATTGACATAAAAACATGGCAAAATAACAAGAAAAATAGTAAAGATTTAACAAAAGAATAAAAAATTACACCCAAAATTTGGAGAGTTGAAGCTCTAATATCAAATTGATGTGATCTCCCATTGAGATGCCTATGGATCCTCCAAAATTCAGAAACAAATATGAAAGAAAAAGAAGGATATTCATGCCACATTCTAGAAAAGATGAGAAAAAGGAGTGATAAATGATAGATTTGATGCCAAAAAGAGAACTCTTTTTAATAAGTTTCAAGTTCTAGCAATAACCCTAAGAGAGGATGCTCTTAAGAGGAAGAAGATGACTCATTGATTCATAAAATTGTGTAATATGAATTCTAAAGGAAACAAACTCTTAGTCTAGGTCACGCAAGCCACATATTTTCCTTAATTTTAGTGTTGAAAAATAATTTTAGTTCATAAACAAGTCTTACCTCTAATTTTACACTTTAGTGTTTATTTTATAGATTCGAAGTTTGTGATTCAAGAGATCCAACCTTAGATTTTAGGACTTTATTTTTTTAGAATCTTTTGTAAATGAATTTATTATGGGTATTTTTGGAAACCACACAAATGGGCTGGTAAAAGCTTAATAGATGGGCCCGGCTGATAAGCCCCCAGCTCTCAAGTCGAGCTCTAGCTCCTAGTTCTCAAGTTGAGGTCTAGCCCCCAACTCTTAAGATGAGCTCTCAGGATGAGGTCTAACCCTTAGCTTTCAAGTCACAAGATCTAGCTCACAGCTCTAAGAATGTTTTCCCAGCTAGCAATTTAGAGAAATCCATTCAATTACCAATTTAATAGAAATCTGTTGTTGACCGTTATGTACCCAATTAATGACTCATTTCCATTATACATTATAACACTCCAACCAGTATAAAAAGGGGGGGGGGGTTCAAATCATTGTAAAAAAAGAGAGAGATAACATAACAAAATATTGTAAACTCAACTAAAAGACTGAGAAATAATATAACCGTGGATGTAGGGGTTGATTGACTTTAGCTGAACCACGTTAAAAAACTTTTAGTGTTCCTTATTCTTCCTCCCTTACTTCCTTATTATTTCATACACAATCTATAGTTTGGGGCTTTCTGGACTTCTTTTTGGGTTGACTGAATTTTATCATTAACAAATTCTAAGCAATTTGATCTTCATAAATTTAAGTATTTTTAATTGATATTTTGAGGAAGAATAAACCATTTGAAAAGAGGAAAAATTAGATAAGCTATTAAATGATCTTTCACAAGTATAAATTTTATAAAAACTATTTTTTACTCTGAGAATCAATTCCTAGAAGAACTTGTGAAAATCATATCAGAATCAATTCATCAATCGATTCGCAAAGTAAGTTTTTGAAAAATTCTTTTTATCAAAGGTTGAGATTTTGAGCTGAATCGATTTACCAATCGATTCAATTCTTGATTCAATTTGCTATGATACAATTCATAAACTGATTTGGTCAAGAATGTTCTTCATGAACTTCATATATGAATTGATTCACAAATCAATTCATAAATAGAAAATAGTTATAACCACTTTGTATTGATTCATGAATCGATTCACGGACTGAAAGTTAGTTATTTTATTAGAGTCAGTTGCAGCAGTTATAAATAGCCTCAACCACCTTTAAATTTTACATGATAACATCTTATTCTTCCTCTCTCAACTGTGAAGATCAAAGAATTCTGTGTGCTTTACAAGATCATCTTCTTCCTCATTCCTTTTCTAAATTAAATTGATTGAAGATCAAATTTGTGTAGATTTCATAAAGGGTAATTGAGATTATTTCTCAATTTGGTATTGTATGTCTATCTTGATCTCATTTCTTTTGTTCTTGAGATTTCTAAGGATTTAGAAATCTTGTTTAGGTATAGAAAAGGCTGTGTTAAATTTTCTAGGTTAGCAAGATCCTTACAAATTCTTATATTTATATGTACTGGTAGTTCAAGAGCTTGGTAATCCTGATTGTTTTTCTTTTCATTAAAGTGGTGATCTGATTGAGGATCATCCAAGTGGAGTAGATTTCATTTGTGATTTCAGGTGAAGTTGAACCACTTTAAAAATTGTGGTCTTGCTTACTTTTTTTCTTACTCCTTTACATCTTGCTGTTCAATAATCAATTCAACACATTGATTTGCTATTTACACAATTAACTGATTAAGTTTTTAAAGAAATTAATCAATTGCATTATCTCTCTAAGAAAACTAAATCAAAATAAGGTGTATGCATATTCCCTTAAAGGAATAAGGGCAAGATCCCATTATTATTTGTGTTTAACTCTGATTTGTGGGACTTGACATAAGCCTTACCAAATAGCTATCACTAAACAAAAAATGAGTTGGATTCATAAGGCAACCAAGCCCAACAAAAAACTAAACAATTAGGCCAAAATAAAAGGCCTAATAATTGAAGCCCTTAAACTATATTTACAAATCTAAACACAAAACTAGTCCTTTGCAGAGTAAAATGTTGGTTTGACTTCAACCTTTATGTTGACCTTCAAAATTATGTAGTTTCACTAAGTTTAAGGCTTGGCATCATTAGGCTAGACCTTAGGGACCATTAAGTTTTGCATTGACCTCATTTGACCATTTGAAGCTTCAATTATGATCCAATCATTATGACAAAGTCAATTTGGATAAAAACACTGAGGTGAATTCATAACTAATTTTGAGACTTTAAATGATAGAACTGGGCCTTAGCTTCAACATGAAAGTTGTAAAGCTTTCTCTTATCTTTCCAACCATATAAAGATTGACCTAATCTGACATCTGGAGCTCAAGTTATAGCCTAAAATAGTGTTAAAAATCTAGTATTAAGTAATTAATTCAATCAAGCTCTAAATCATGAACAAATCTTAACATAAGACCAATTCACTAAATTAAACTCAATTAATATCCTAAGAGGTAGAGTATGAGAGGAAATAAATAGGGAAATATTTTTACTCATCGGAGAGCCCCTTTAATCTTCTTAGCATTAGCCTTTAGGATATGCCCATGTAAGATGTGCCAAGGGCCCTTGATGACTCCTAAAGTGATCCATTGAGTTTCCTTCACTTAGGCTTGGACTTCATACAGATGGAATGAACCTTCAAGGTGACTTGAGCAATAAACATAGCACATGGCTAGTCCTATTAGTGATTTACAATTTATCTCCTTGGTTATGTATAAAGTGCAAATATATAATGTTGTCATTAATGATTTTGAGCTCTAAATAACCAAAAAATGATATAGATGACTTTTTGGCACTACTTATCGAAGGCTTAAGGATGATGTGGGATGAAGGTATGTTAGTGTTTGACGTATATTACCAAGAATCTTTTTAGTTGCATGGCTTGATCTTTTGCAAAATAAATGAATTCCTAACTTGGGGAATCTTGTCCAGATACAATGTCAAAGGAGATAAAGCATACCCTATTTGTGAGAATGATGCATCTTCTTCTCAACTTAAACATGGAAAGAAGATAGTGTATCTCGGTTACTAGAGATTCCCTAGTTTCACCAATATTATAGGCAAAGAAAGGCTTTTAATGGGTCATTAGAGAAGGTTAAAGCTCCAATGCCATTAATTGGGGACCAGGTTTATAAGCATGTGAAAAATATTGATGTCATTTTTTGCAAACCCTATATACCTGTGACTGATAAGACTTCATGGAAAAAGAGGTACATATTCTTTAATCTTCCATATTAGCAAATCTTGTTTATGAGATATGATCTTGATGTGAGGCATGTGGAGAAAAATATCTGTGACAATCTCATAGGAACACTTTTGAACATACCGGGTAAGACCAAAGATAAAGCCAAAGCCAAACTAGACTTAGTTGAAATGGTAATACAAAAGGAATGAGCACAAAAAAAGTAGGGTCAACTTATGTATTTGCCTCTAACTTGTCATACTAAGTCTAAGAAGGAGAAAACAAGTATTTGTGTCTACATCATGCTAAGGTACTACAAAGTATTATTCAAACAATAAAAGCCTTGATTCGATGAAAGATCTAAAATTAGTCAATTTGAAATCTCATGATTGTCATGCTTTGATGCAATAATTATTATCGGTGGCTATCCGATCGATATTACCTAAACATGTGAGACACACTATTACTAGACTTTAATTTTTCTTCAATGTAATATATAACAAAGTCATTAATCTTGAGAAATTAGATAACTTGTAAAGGGAAGTTGTTGTCACACTGTGTCAACTTAATATGTATTTCCCACCTTCCTTTTTGACTTCATGGTGCATTTGGTTATTCATTTGGTGAGAGAGATAAAACTCTGTGGAGTGGAATATTTGAGGTGGATGTACCCATTTGAGCAATATATGAAAATCCTAAAAGGGTATGTGAGGCATTGATGCGGCTTCTTGAGGCCGATCATATTAGAAATTTATAAACTGAAGCTACCTAAACTATTTGCAGTATAGGCAACATCGAGTTGAGCCCTTGGATCATTTGGAGGATGATATCAATCAAATTAGGAGCTGAAAATAAGGGGGTGGCAGAAACTACACTAACATGCAGAAACGAAAACAAAAACAAAACCAGCAACCAGCCCAAGGGCATCAACTTAAGATTAATGTATCCTTGATCATTAAATGTTCATCCAATTGTTGAAAATCATAACAAGAAGCCTTGGAATGATTAATGAATCAATCCTAAGCAGTTAGGATTCAGCCAAGTAAACAACACATGCTCAATGCGTTGCTTAGTTTTCCTATCCTCTTCCTATAATTGATCATTAAGCAACAATCATATAACATCTAAATCAAATGAAGCCATTCAACTT
>JANHAO010013367.1:0-15883 GCA_026873985.1 Saraca asoca
AAATAAAAAATAATATTATAATAAATTAATATGAAAACGAATTAAAGAAGTAAATTAATCATGTTATTTCAAATTTATCTAAATTCATTAAGGGAATTTATCATATTTTTTACGGATTTTAGCAAGGGACCTTATTTCCCTCACTAAAATGACAAATAGTGAGGGATTAATGATGATGTAAAAAGGAAAAAAATGAAAATGGATAGAATTTTTTTTTATGCATTTTGCAAGAGGATTAATGAAGGATGCATCCCTAGTAAAAAATAGCATGGGCCATGTTCCTCGTTAAGTGTCACAGGCTAGTAAGGTCATAAGGTAGGTTGTCTGATACTTGCTATCTATCACTTGAAAGCAAACTAACTAATGATTAGTCCTATGGCACCAAGGAACCAATATATTAAGCCACAAATCATTAAAGAGCGCTATAGAAAATAAACAATGAAGGCAAATAATCTATTCGCAAGTAAGGGCAACGATAACAAATTATATGGCACAAAGCAAGCCAAAAATAAAGACAACAAGACACCTATGAATGCAACTCATGCAATGTGATAAAATGCAGGCAAAATCAGATAAAATAAGAGACAGCATAAATTGAAGAGAGGCTACTTCTTTTATTCATATTAAATCTCATTATATTGCTTGGAGTGTGTAAGGGAGGCACTAAGCTACATATTCCAACCTCTAGGCTAGCGCCACAATATCCCACTAAAGGTCACCGGGCACTCGCCCTACATAGAGTATTATAAGTCAAAAGCCTAATGGTAAAACTAGATATACTTTTTGTGAATTAACATAAAGCATTTTCTCTTTGCTTAGGAAAGAGTTTATATATTATTTTATATCGATACAAAGCTAAAATCCAAGGATCACAACTATATATTTATCTACTCGCATTAAACAAATTACTTTAGTTAAAATTACATAAATAACCTAAAAATGGGGAAAAACAAAAAAATAGTGCACAAGTTGGATTACTTCCAAATTTGTGCTAGAATACCTCCATATTATGCTTGATTTATCCACCAAGTTTTGTGTTAAACAGAGTGTATTTGCCTACTGAACTAGTGCACAAGGCCAACTTGTGACATTATCCTCGACTCAGTTGGTCTACATCCTTGTAGACTCTTTTGCTTGAAAGACTTGAATCTACTCCTTGAAATCTACTAAGTGTTCATCTTTCTCCTAGCTAGTCTTTGTAAGTCCCAAAAAATATATCAAGAGTGCAACGATCTTGCCATTTTTACATTTGTAAATTATATACTCTCTTTAAAAATAAATTGGATTCTTTTTGAATTGTAAAAGCGGAAGGCTTAATAAAATTGTTTTTATATTTGAATTAGGAAGCTAATTGGATAAGCGGTATCTTAATTAGAATGACTAGTTTGATTTTGAATATCAGAGTCAATTAAACAAATGAGACAAATTATGTGAAAGTTCAGTTAAACTTTTAATTCAGCAATTGAACAGTTTCAATATTGCAAAATTTCCAGCATAGCATAATACAATTATGCAATAAAGTTAAATTGTAGAATTTAAAGAATAATAATGACACCATAATTTTTAAAGTAGTTCAACTTTACTTGAAACCACAGATGAAATCTACATCCATTGGATCAATCCTCAACAGAATGACCTCTTTTATTAACTACAACAAGATTTTAATTGGGCTCCTGAACAACCAGTTTATACAACAAGATTTACACTAGGTTCTTATAAAACCTAAAACACAAGAATTAAACTATGTTCTTGTTAACCTAGATACAACAATTCTTTTATCTCAATTGATTATGATTAACCTCATAACCTAGAGATGTACAAAGAATTTAATACACCTTCAATTAGCTATAATCAACCTTATAACTAAAGAAGATACAAAGGGAAAATCAACCTCCTCCTTTCAATATCTAATTTCTATCAACCTAGAAATTGCAATTAAAAGACAAGAAATAGGTAAAGAAATATAATAGCCAATTTTGAGATGAAGATCTCAAAACATCTAATTGTGAATTCTCTTCAAACTTGCTAAAAGATCCTTTGAACTACTCAGATATGTTAAGGTAGTAATAAATATTGTTAAGCTCAAATAACTCTAAGATTTTTGTTGTTGAAGAAGTGTGTTATTTATGAAAATTGTTAGGTTTGAAATAGGATTAGGAGTATTTATAATTACTATAACCAACATTTGAAAAATAACTAATTTTCAATCCTTGAATCAATTTATGAATGGATTCATAGCGATTACTAACTAATGAATCGATTTTTGAATCAATTCATCTATAAATATCATAATGATTGTTCATGACTAAATCGTTTAATGAATCAAATCATAATATATTATAAAAGGTAGTGAATCAATTAGGGAATCAATTCAGGTAAAAATCCTAACTTTCGGTAAAAATATTTTTCAAAACTTTTCTTCATGACTCGATTGCTGAATCAATTCAAATAGATTTTCACAAATTTTTCAACATGAAGTAATTCAAGTAGACACTACACTTTTCATAAAAGAAAAAGGAAATGATATCTTACTTGTTTAGGTGTATGTTGATGATATTATCTTTAGCTCTACTAATGATTCCTTGTGTAGAGAATTTTTTGAGTTAATGCAGAGTAAGTTTGATAACTGCAAACCTATTGGAACTCCTATGAATCCATCTCTTATACTAAATTCTGATGTAAATGGTAAATCTATTGACCCTACTTTATTTAGAGGAATGATAGGAAGCCTGCTCTATTTGACAGTAAGTAGACCATATATAATGCTAAGTGTCTGTCTCTATTCAAGATATTAAACACAACCAAAAGAATCACATCTTTCAACTGTGAAAAAAACTTTTCAATATCTTGTAGGAACAAAATACCTAGGATTATGGAATCCTAACTCTAACACTTGCAATCTTATAGGCTATTCAGATGAAAATTATGTAGGCAGTAGGACTGATAGAAAGAGAATTAGTAGAGCATGTTAATTAATTAGTCACTCTCGAGTCCCTTGGTCTTGTAAAAAGAAAAATAGTGTTGCACTTTCAACTGCTAAAGTAGAATACATTGCAACTGGGAGTTATTATGCTCAAATCCAATGGATTAAGCAACAACCATCAGACTATGGCTTGGAATTTGACAAGATTCCTATAATGTGTGACAACACTAGTGCTATCAATCTAACTAAGAATCCTATCATAAATTCTAAAACAAAACACATTCAAAATAGACACCATTTTATTATAGAACATGTTCAAAGAGGTGATATCTCTATTGAATTTATGTAAACTGAATTTCAACTAGCTGATATTTTTACAAAACCTTTGGATGAAAAATGGTTTGTGTTCATTTGAAGAGAATTAGGGATGTTAGATCCCTTGGAAATGATCTTAAATGACCAACCTGCTATATTTTTTATTTTAAGTTTTGTGTTTGATTATGCTTAATTGTTTTGCATCTCCCAAATTCTTAGGTATTAGAGTTTTCTCTGAGTTTGTTTTGCAGGTACATAATATGAAATTTGAGGTAAAAATCATGTTAAGTTGATTAATGTTGATAATCATATCATATGTTAAGATTTTAGAATCAAACTGCATGAAAATTGATTTTAAAACTCTCTGAATCGAATCTTGAATCGATTTGAATTTTTCCAAGTTTTCTATGAATTTTTGAATCAATTCACAACTCAAAATTTTACACTATGAATCATGAATCGATTTAGAACATTTTTCAATCTTTTAGGAAAAACTCAAACCTTTTAAAATTTTTATGAAATTGAATAAATCAATTTTAGAATTGATTTAGTCCTGTCCAAATTGATTCCTAAATCAATAGTAAAGTATTCTTGCAGGTACACAACATTCACAATTTTTGAATTTGGTCCTCTGATGTAGTGGGCAATACTTAGCTTTTCAACCTCATTAATGTAACACTTCATTTTGAGTTGCTCAAATTCCCTTATATATTGTTCGGTAGTCATGCTTCTGTGGCTCAAATGAAGTTTGATAAATATTTCTTGATGATAGTGAGTTACAAGATACTTACGTGTGAGCTCTCATTGCATTTTATCTTAGGTTTTAATTTGGCATCTTCCTTCTCATTCTCATTGGCACTTAAGATTCTCTCACCAGATTGACGCATATTTTTTTAATTTGATAGCAACAATCTTGACATGCTTTTTATCTTGAATGTCTTTGAGGTCAAAAATACGCTCAACAATGTGTAGCCAATTAATAAAATCATCTAGTTGTAGACTTCCTTCAAATTCGGGAATATCCAGTCTAATTCCAAGATCATTCGAAGGCTTGGCATAATTTTTTTTAATGATGTCTATGTCGATGATAGGACTCCTCTATCAATTTGCAATCTTCCAAAAGGATTACCTTCTTCTACACTGGTATTTGAATCTGTTGACAGTTGAATCTGGTTAATCTAAATTCAAGACCCCAAACTACAAATTAAACATAAATTGGGAGAGAGAGAGGAAGAACAAGAAGACACTAGAAGTTTTTAATGTGGTTTGGCTAGAGTCAGTTTGACCCCTATGTCCATAGCTTTTATTACTTTTTGCTAAGTGCATTGTATCTGATGATTGATTATGTCATGTATAATGATTTCATCCCCTTTTATAATGGTTAGGGGTTATAGTTTGAATGTAAATCTATAGTAGATGAGTATCATGACTTAATTAAGATTACATAATAGATAAGTGTTATTGGTTATAATATACTCCCATTAAAGCAGGAAACTGAACGGATTTCCTTGGTCCATTGTTATGGATACGTGCTCTGACCTGTGAGCTGAGTCTTGTTCTCAATGACCTGAGATGACTACTTTAACTCGTGTTGACCAGTGATCTTAGATCATATTTAGCGACCTGATGACTTGGTCCAACGACCTTAGCCCTGGATAAGCTGGGCCCTTATTAGCTGAGTCCATTTATCAGGCTTTTATCGGCCCACTTATGCGATTCCAAAAATACCCACAACATTAGCTTCTTAGTTCTCAGTTCATTCTGTGAACTGGGAGTTGAAGTCTGGTTGGTAAAAGCTATCAACTGTGCTATCATCATTTGTCCCTTGCCAGTTTATGCCATCATTACCAAATTTAATGCTCCCATTTTTTTCATAGCCATCAGTGTGGCAATTGACAAAGCCTCACTTTTCGCTGAGCCATTAGATTGAAGGCAATTGATTAGTCTCCTAATCTTATGGTAAGGCTGATCAAGTTATATAAGATTAGGAAATCCTTTTTTCCTTATTTCTCAAAATAACCTAATGGGTGTATTGGTTAAGCCCTCATGTTCTTGATGATCTAGATGAAATGCTTTAAGGTGTGCATGGCCTACTGTATAGGAGATTCCCATTAACAATTCCTTTCAAGGATCTTGGAAGTTTTGTACAGATTTCATTGCTCATGGTGATGCTAATGGGTTCATTTCTTTCATTTTTGTTCTTTTACCTCCTTGGGAAGGGAATAAGGAGAAGTTTGATAGCAATTTTGTTGACGACCAAATAATGGATGACTTGCTCATCAGAAATAATGGTCTTTCAGCCCATAAGAGGCTAGTCATCTTCATAGGCCATGATAGTTGTAGGCTTATTTCAATCTTGTATTATTGTACCTCCATATGTACATTCATCTCGTTAAATGAGGTTTTTAATGAATTTTTCATATTTTTCTTACTCTTCCAAGCATGTTGAGCTAGATACTTAGTAGGTTGTAGATAATAACATGTGGGTTATCATGAATGATTTCCTGCAAGCCATGACTTAACAAATATTTAGCTAAAACAAATGTCTAGTAAGTCAATCGACTAATAACTTTGTCAAAATGAATGTCTAAATAGGTTGCATAAATGCGGTGCCGAGTAGTAGTTCGTATATGATGCCAAATAGTAGGCTGTTTAAGGTGCCAAGTAGTAGGCCATATGCGATGCCAAATAGCAGGTCACATACGATGCCAAAGAGTAGGTTGTATGCAGTGCCGAATAGTTGGTTACATACAATGCCAAATAGTAGGTTGCATGTGGTACTAAATAGTAGGTTACATGCGGTGTGAAATAGTAAGTCGTATGCAGTGTGAAATAGTAAGTCGTATGCAGTGTGAAATAGTAGGTCGTATGTGGTGCCAAATAGTTGGTCGCATATGGTGCCAGAAAGTAGGTCACATGCAATGCCAAGTAGTAAGTCATATGTGGTGCCGAATAGTTGGTCATATACAATGCCAGATAATAGGTCGCATGCAGTGCCAAGTAGTAGGTCATTTGCAATGTCGAATAGTTGGTCACATATAGTGCCAGAAAGTACGTTGCATGCGGTGCCGACTAGTAGATCACATGCAGTGCCAAGTGTTTGTAAGTTCATCAAGTTAAATGCCTTTTCTAGATTAGAAAAGTGAGTGTTTGCTTCTAGTATAGTATTCTATCAAAAATTCATTTCAGGAATTAGTAAACAATCATAAAAAATTTAAAAACTTAGATAAGTAAACTCATATTCATTGATAGTATGGGTGGAAATGTTCAGCATTCCAAGCTTAAGGAAACTCAGCTCCATCCATGTTTGTCAAATGATAAGATCCGTTTCCCAAATCTTCCTTGATTATGTATGGGCCCTCCTAGTTCGAACCTAATGTCCCATTGCTAGCCTTACGAGCTTCAGGGAGGATGAGGCGCAGCACGAGATCACTGGCTTTGTAATGTCAAACTCAGACCTTCCTATTATAGTATCTCATAACTCGTTGTTGATAGGTTACAACTCTCAGTCAAGCTATTTCTCTATTCTCTTTTGCAAGGTTGAGATTTACAGTGAGCTGCTGATTGTTATCCTCTGGGTTGAAAGTAGCTCTTCATTGTGAAGTTACCTCAAGTTCAGCTGGGATCATGGCCTCGGATCTATAGACCATTAAGAAGAAAGTTTCTTCTACGATGCTTTGAGTTGTGGTTCTGTAAGCCCAAAGCACCTTCAGCAGCTTATCTACCCATGCTCCTTTCTTGGCCTCTAGCCTTGTTTTCAAGATCTACTTGATGATCTTATTAATAGCCTCGACTTGTACATTGGCCTGAGGGTAGTATACAGTTGAGAAGCTTTTTACAATTTTGAGATCATCACAGAACCTCATGAATTGCTTATTGTTAAATTGTGTCCCATTGTCAGTGACAATCTGTTGTGGGACTCTAAACCTACAAATGACATTAGCCCACATAAACTTGTCAATTTTGGAGGAAGAGATTTCTGCTAGTTCCTTCACCCCTGCCCACTTAGTGAAATAATCAATAACCATCATTGCATGTTTGCACTTCCCATAGCCTATCAAAAGTGGTCCAATCAGGTATATACCTCAGATCACATAGGGCCATGGACTAACCATCTATTATAGGTAGGCTGGTGGAGCTCATGGGACCTTGACAAACCTCTGACATTTGTCGCATTTCTTGACGAGGTTGATGGCATCCTATTTCATTGTAGGCTAATCAAATCCTTGACAGAGTGCTTTTTGAGCTAAAGACAGCCCCCCAGCGTGATTCTCGCAATGGCTGACATGAATATCCTTCAGGACGGTGTCACAGTCATGATCATCTATACATCTTAGGAGTGGAGTTGAAAATCCTCTTTTATACAGCATATCATCATAGATGCAATATCTGGCTGTTCAAGCTCGTAATTGATGTGCTTCTATTTTATTTACTACCAATTTACCATCTTGTAAGTAATCTAAGATTAGACCTATCCATAAGTCCTACACCATGACAATTGTCATTACGGCATTTTTCTGTTCCATGCTTAGTGATGGAAGGAACTCTACTAGGATAGCCTCCAAGAAATCTGCATCTCTGGTCGTGACCAAGAGGGCTAATGCATTCGCATGTATGTTTTAAGCTCACAAAATCTGGTTGATCTCATATCACTGGAAAGAACTAAGCAGTTCCTAAACTTTTTGAAGGTAGATGGCTATTTTCATCCCCTTGTGTGGTATTCACCTCGTATGTGACAAATTATGAGCTGGGAATTGCTATATATCTTTAGGTTTTTAGCTCGTATCTCCTTTGCCAGATGGAGTCTTGCCAATAATGCTTGATATTTTGCTTTATTATTTGTGGCTTGAAAACCAAATCTTAGTGCATAGAGGACTTTGTGTCCCTTTGGTCTAATCAAAAGCACTCCTGCCCTAGCCTTCTACTTGCTTGACAACCCATCAACATATAATTCCTAATATGGGGCCTCTAAAGCCTCTGTTTCCTATTTTACGGGGCCCTATGAACTCCATGATAAAATCTGCTAAGGCTTGCCCCTTAATTACTAGCCTGGGCTTGTATTCAATGTCAAACTGGGCCAACTCGATTGCCCACGACCTGAGGTATCCATTTTTTTGCAAGATCTACCTGAGTGGGAACTGTGTGAGCATTTCTATGGTGTGTGCATGCAAGTAAAGTCACAGCTTTCTTAATGCTACCATAAGGTAGTAGGTGATCTTCTTTATTAGCGAGTACCATGTTTCAGCATCTAGCAACTTTTTGCTTACATAATAGACCAAGAATTGGGCTCCACCTTCTTTTCGTACTAGTGCTATACTAACATTATGCTGGGAAATCCCCAGGTAAACAATGAGCTTTTCACTTTCCCTTAGTTTGGAGAAAAGAGGAGCTAAGCCCATGTATTGCTTCAGTTGTTGGAAAGTGACCTTACACTGTTCAGTCCACTCAAACCATTTTACCTTCTTTAACACATCAAAGAATGGGATACATTTATCTATTGCTTTGGAGATGAATCTACTGAGTGCTACTACCTAGCCATTACCATCCTTGATTCCAGTAGGGGATTTCATATCAACGAGTGCCTTGATCTTCTCTAGATTTACCTCAATCCCCTTATTATTGACCATGAATCCAAGGAACTTTCCTGAAGCCACCCTGAATGCACACTTGTGTGGGTTCAGCTTCATTTGATACTTCTTCAAAATCTAGAACATCTCTCCCAGATCACAGACATGGTTGTTGACCTATTCAAGCTTTACTAACATGTCATCCACTTATACCTCCATTATCTTCCCAATTTGTTCCTTAAACATCATATTCACTAACCATAGGTAGGTTGCTCCTACATTCTTCAGTTCAAAGGCATTACCTTATAATAGTATAGTCCATGTTTGGTGATAAACAAGGTGTATTCCTCATCTTGTGGGTTCATAGGGATCTGATTATACCCCAAATAAATGTCCATGAAACTGAGAAGTGGGTGACCAACAATTGCATCCATGTGCTGGTCAATCCTTAGCAAGGGGAAGTTATCCTTTGGACATGCCTTGTTGAGGTCTGTAAAATCAATGCAAGTTCTCCATTTTCCATTTTTCTTTTTTACAAGTACAGGATTGGCCACCCAAGTTGGGTAGTAGGTTTCTCGGATGAACTTGTTAGCCAAAAGCTTATCCACTTCTTCCTTAAGAGCAATGTATTGCTCAGTAGTTGTTGGCCTCCTCTTCTGGTGATTGGCTTCTGATAAGGGTTGATATTAAGCTTATGTGACATTATTTCAAGATCAATTCCCACCATATCCTCATGGTTCTAAGCAAAAATGTCCAAGTTTGCTTTAAGGAATTTGGTTAGCTAAGTTTTTACATCCAAGGACAAGTTTCTTCCTTACTTGAGGCATCTCTCAGCATCTGCCTAGCTGACCTGTACATCTTTGAGCTCCTCCATTGGACCAATTACTCTATCTACATCCACCTCATAGGGGTTGGGGTCGTAGCTAACCCCTATTGTTCTTATAGCTTTTGGTTCTCTATTAGAAACCACATTAACTTTCATTTCTTTCACTTATATCTTGATTGCATCTTCATAGCAGCATCAGGCTATGTATTACTCACTTGCATAGATCCGATTGCATTGGGGGTTGAAAACCTGACGGTAAGTGTCCTGGTTGACATGATCATGTCCAGGTTATTCATTGCAGGCAGCCCTAGTACCACATTGTATGCTGAGGGACAATTGACAATTAGAAAATCTACTAGTATGGTGGCTTGACGACCTGAACCCCTAAAAGTGATGGGAAGCCTAATCTACCCTACTAGGACTATTGCATCTCCTTTAAAGCCATAAAGGGGCTCTAGGGAAGGTCTTAGTTGACCTACACTTAAACCCATCTATTCAAAACATCCCTTATACATTACATTCATCAGGCTGCCTGTGTCATCATAATTCTTCATACCTCAGCATTCCCAATTCTAGCTCAGATAACTAGTGCATCATTATAGGGAAAATATACCCTTCGTGCATCTTCTTTTATGAAGGTGATGCTGTCTAAAGTTATTCTTGGTTTCTTAGGGGGACCCCTAAATTTATGTGCCCCATAAACAGGATGTGATTTGCTTTTCGCATGTAATGTTCATGTGACCTATTTAATGTGCCTGCAATGTGAGGCCCACCATGAATGGTAAATATAGTTCTTACCAAGGGTACCTCCTCTTACTCAGGAGTCCATTGGCACAGCTGTTGTGCTAGTCACTAGTGCTGTTGGGGTTGTTATTCTGCAGGTCACACCATATAATCTCTTAAATGACCTCTTTTAACTAAGTCTTCAATTGTATCCTTGAGTGCCTTGTATTTTGAAGTGTTGTGCCCAATCTCATCATGATAAGTGCAATACTTATTCTTGTTTCTGAACTGGTAGGGAGTCCTTATAGGGTTGGGCTTCTTAAAATCCTCTTTATCCTTTTCTGTCATAAAGATCTCTTCTCGAGTATCTAATAAAATGTTGTAGCTATCATGGCAACCTTTATACTGAGATCACTCATTCCTAGCCTTCTTTGCAACCTAATTTTTGAGGTCACCATCTTGACTCTCCTTGCTATTTCTGGTATTGTTCCTCTTTTTACCCTACTTGGAGCTATTAGCTTCATCCTTGGACATTTTAGGGCCAACGATTTTCTCTCACCTAATCTCTTAAGCAGCTCATTCATAGAATTCACCTAGGTCCCTTATCGAGGACTTGTATATGCTCTTATACAATGTCCTATCTTTACAGAGTCCGACTGAGATCGCTGTTAAGATGCTCTCATCCTTGGGATTTTCTACATTACTGACCTCATGTCTGAACTAGGTAATATAATCATTCAATGATTCATTCTTTTACTAAAAAACTGTCACGAGGTGGCAAGGTGGTGTGAGCTACCTTCTCAATGCCCTTGTACTAATTGATGAATATCCTCTATCATTCTTCCTTACTGTTAATGCTATGAGTTTTGAGATCCTTGAACTAGGTTCGAGGCATGTCTCCTAGAGTGGCTAGGAAGACATGACACTTAACTAAAGGATTGGTTGTCTGGAGATCTATCTATACGTTGTATGCATCTAGGTGATCGTATGGGTCACTATCCCCATTTTATAGTGGGATGGTGGGAACTTTGAACCTGTGAGGTAAAGGCTCTTTCTTGATCTCCCTAGTGAATGGCGTCCTCCTTTTGTAATGATCTCAATGGCCCTAAGCACAAAGGCATTGTTCCAACTACTCTACCCTCTGAAGTAGCTTCCCACTATATGGTCATGAGCCTCAGACTGATGGCTAGAAGATGGTGGGCTCCTCTTCTTGTCATGGGAGTCATGATCTAAGGTTCTATGCCTTCTCTACTTATGGGCCAGCAAGTTTTGATCTAGGACACGTCTCTTGTTTAATCCTTCAGCTCGAAATGAGCCCCTATGTTGTTGATGATCTCCTTCATCATCCTTATGAACTTGATGGACCTCTGACCTTGGTTGTGAGTTGGTAGAGTGAGACAAATGAGTGTGCTAAGGTATTTCTCTGGTGGTCTCTCTTCTTAAGCTCCTTCCAATGATTGTTGGAGAGCTTCTTTTTATGCAACGCCCCCATCTTACACTCATAAGCACTGGGCTTGAGCTTGAGTCAATGCCCTAATTGTGTCAACCAACTTTCCTACTATTTTCTCTAGCACCTCATGACATTGATGCCATAATTGTATTCCATCAATAATATTACGTTAGTGTGAGGCCGTTGGGTACATGTTAGCAGTAACACTTATGGTGGGGATGGCGGAAGTGCCTGCCATGAGAAGGATTGAAGCCCCTTGTTGTTCCATATAACCATCTGGTTGGCCAACTGTAGCACTTGAACTCCTGATAGTTCTTCCTCTAACCATTGAAAAATAAAGGGGAATGCAATTTAGAACCCTTCTTCTAAAGCCAAAATGTTGATAGTTGAATCCAGTTAACCCAAGTTCAGGACCTAAAATTATAGATTGAATGTAAATTGAAAGAGATAAAGAGAGAGAGAAAGAGAGGGGAAGAACAAGGAGACACTATAAGTTTTTAACATGATTCAGCTAAAGTTAGTTTGACTCCTACATCCATGGCTTTTATTACTCTTTAGTGAGTGTATTATATCTGATGATTGATTGTATCATATAAAATGATTTCATCCCCTTTTATAATGGTTGGGGGGTTATAGTTTGAATGTAAATCTATAGCAGATGAGTATCATGACTTGATTAGGATTACATAATAGATAAGAGTTGGTGGTTATAACAGACTCCCATCGAAGCAGGAAACTGAATAGATTTCCTTGGTCCATTGATTGTGGATACATTGTTCTTAATGACCTGAGGTGGCTACTTTAATCCATGTCAACCAGTGACCTAGTAACTTAGTCCAACAACCTAAATCTTAGATGAGCTAGGCTCTTATTAGCTGAGTCCGTCCATTAGACTTTTACCAACCCACTTATGTGATTCCAAAAATACTGACAACAGAATCGAAGTCACTTCTTCATTGTGCCATTTTCTGAATTTCAAGAAGTTGCATCTATAGTTGCTTGATTTGAGCTTAAAGTTCTTAAATCTCGATGTTACGAGGGTCAAATTCTTGACTAGTTTGGCATCTTGGAGCTATTTTCTCTCTCTTCTCTTTTTTCTTCTTTTTTTTTTTTCTCTTTTTTTAGATTTGATTTGAACTAGGAAGCAAAAAAAAAAAGAAATTTTTGAATGGAGAAACTCAAATTAAAAAAAGGGGCCTCTTTGAAAAAAGGTATAATTTTTTTCTAAAATTTGCAAAACAATAAAGGGTCAAATGTAAATTTTCTAAAAAGGGAAGGGTTAGTATGTAAATTTTTAGAAAAAAAGGGTGACCTGGTGAGGTAGGCAGTGACGTGGCAAAGGATGGCACATGGTAACTTCTGATTGGCCATGAGTGATGATATAGCAATGAAGTGGCTTTCATAGGAGATCGTTAAGCTAATGTGTCATAGTGATGTGGCAAATGATGTGGCAGAATGCGTGGGAGGTCAGAGACACATGGCAGAATATGGCTGGGTCGAGGAAGCTGATGTGGCATGACATGTTAAGGTGATGCTGATGTGGCATTGTCTTTAACCTCTTGGCATGTGTAATGCATGAGCATGAGTGGTCGGCACTTGGAAGAAGATGCTATCAACATGGGCAATGCATGATGGCACATAAAGGCTCTGACGATCATAAAATTTTCTAGTCAGGCTCTTTTTGGCCTTCTGAGCATGATGGTGCGGTTGTTTTTCTAGTTTGGGCACTAGAAATGGGTGTTTTGAGAGTGGCAGAGGTGGTTGCCGATGTGGTGGTTGTTTTGGTAAGTTTTTTTAGGTATTTTTGTGGTTTTCTTAGACTAACAAAAAGGTGGGGATCAAGGTACTCTGATGCCAAATTGCTTTGGGGAGATAAATGGGATAGAAGAAAACATTAATCTTTGCAAAGTTAGAACCCCACTATGATAATATCTAGCCTAGATTCACCACTTAAACTGTTAAGCTTAAGATATAGATATACACTTGAGAAATTTTCTCTCAAAAGACTTCAATTATATTAAACTAAATACATGTTCAAAATAGGGAGTTACATAGCCTATTTATACTAAAGTTTGAAGAATAAAGTATAGAGGAAAAAAAATAGCTTGTAGCAAGCCAACTTGCTTCTGCAGTAGCTTGAGCTAAGTTATAGTGGATTATGGTGGGCTAAGAGTCAGTGTAGAAAGTGGAGTTGGGTAAAACATATCAAGTTGCTTCTATAGTAAGGCAACTAGACAATTTGGGTAAAGCAAGGTAGTTCTACTTTAAGATTTGCTAAACATCATATTAGACAAATGGATACTTGCATTACAAATTTTGGTAAGGAAATTTCAATAGTGAAAAGAAGATTCATCTATTAGGATAGGATAAAATTGCTACTCTAGTATCACTAAGTGGTTTGGGACTTATGAAGTTAGGTTTATTTAATAGAGCAATGCTAGCCAAACAAGTTTGGCGAATTTTTTCACATCCTGACAAGTTGACAAGTAGAGTGATAATTCAGAAATATGGCAGTAAGTGTATTGAGAATATTATTGATGGACATCCAAATGTGAGATGGAGATGGAAGGATATACAATTTAGTACTTCCATTATAACAGATAAGCTATTGTGGTAGATTGGGTCACGTAAAGATGTGTCTCTTCTTAGATCAAAATTTTGGTGGTAATCCATGAGTCCTTTTCCAAATAATATAAAAATAGTGAATGACTTGAGGACAAAACATGAAGGAAATTGGAGCCATCTAATCATTAGATTCATTTATGATAATTAAACAAATAAACACATATTTCAAGCCCCTTTGTCTTATTATGGGGCTATTGACTGATAGGGTTGGGCAAAAATGGCTAGTGGCTCTATTTCTACGAAACAATGCTACCATATGGAGGTTACCATTGCCTCAAAGAATTTTAGTTTTTTTATGGAAATTATGTCATAATGTCCTCCCCTATAGAGTCATGTTAAAACAAAGAAATGTCCAAGTCACAATTGTATGCCCTTTTATGTGGTAAGAAGGATAAGTTAATTTCTCATCTCTTTTAAAATGCAGTTTCACCAAAGCTATCTGGTTTGGGTCAAATTTAACTATCAAGGAAGAAGTCATTCATCCTCAAAATATAACAAAATGGATCAAGACATGTTTGCCGAATGGTTTGAAACATCCTCATATGTAATTTTTCAATTGACATGCCTCATTGTTATCATTCTTTATGTAATCTGGTATGAAAGGAATATGGTTGTTTTCAACAATGCAAATGCTGATCCTGTTAAAACCTTGCATATTTTCAAATTTTGGATGAAGAACTACATTTTGGATCATAAGGATAATCAATTCCAGTCTAAGAACAACAGCATGCAATGCAAGATTTCATCTGTTATAAACACAAAGTCTATGATTCAAAGTTCAAAAAAAATTATTTTCCAAACTATTAAAACCAAAAGTAATGCCAAAAAACTTGCCTTCTGGTTAGAAAAGGAGTTTATCTATTGGGGGAGTATATTGCAGCTTGTTGAAAATAATCTAAATTAGATTTTGAAAATAAAAAGGATAAATAAGGTTAATATGTTGGGATAGAACTTTAAGTCTTTATTTTTGTGAAGATATAAAGAGTTTTTTTCTTATATTATTAGGATAATTTTGCCTATAAATATAGTTTATTTCAAGTTTTGTAATGTAATCAAGAAAGTAAGGAAGATAAATAAACTAGCAAGCTTGTTAGTTTAGATAGAGATTTCTTTTGTGTATTGAGTTAAAGTTGTAATCAATAAATTTCTCTTTTCTCATATTCTTCTCCAAAATTTTTCTTTTTATTCTTTTGGTTTCAACATCTGATATCAGAGCTCAGTTGTGATATAACGTCAAATTCAATCCAACTATAGCTTCCTAAATTGAATGGCAAAAATTATGACAATTGGAGTGTCTAGTTGAGAGTATTCCACAAATCCCAGGATTTGTGGAATTTGGTGGAGATTGGCTATGCTAAGGTACAAGACCAAAAGGAGTTTGATGCACTAGAGAAAGAAAAGAAAGATGCATTGGTGGAGACTCAAAAGAAGGATCAAAAAGCATTATATGCAAT
>JANHAO010013368.1:0-15881 GCA_026873985.1 Saraca asoca
TTCTTCTACTTTAGATTTGATCTAGGTTGTTTTGAGACCTCACACCAATGGATCTATGGGAGGTTTGCTTAGCCTAGAGGAGGAAAAAATTTTAAAACTCACAGCCTCTTTCCCCTCATCTTGGCCAAGCAAACCTACAATATCTCAGGCGAGCTTCACTTTTGTCCAAACCAAAAAAGGGCAAGAAGCTAATCATCTATCTGGGAGTATCCTAATACACCTTCAGTATAGCTCTGGTGCAAGAAAAAGGTGGAGCTCAGTTTGCCATTTATTACATGAGCAAAAGGCTGCTAGATGCTAAGACAAGGTACTCGCCTATGGAGATGCTTGCTTACTGCTACGTAGTTGCTTCAAGGAAGCTACGACCTTATTTCCAAGCCCACAGCATAAAAGTGCTCACACAGTTTCTACTTAAACAAGTCCTACAAAAAATGGATGTCTTAGACCACCTACTCAAATGAGTAATTGAGCAAGCCCGGTTCGACATCGAGTATAAGCCTAGATCGGCGATCAAAGGGTAGGCTCTATCAAACTTTATTGCTAAATTCACCAGGCCCGTACAAGAGAAGCAAAGACTTCAAAGGCTCCATATTAGAAACTATATGTTGATGGGTCATTAAGCAAGCAGAAGGTTAGGGCAGGAGTGCTTCTCATCAGTCCTAAAGGGCATAAAATCCTCTACAAGTTGAGATTCAGTTTCCAGGCTATGAATAATGAAACTAAGTATGAAGCACTATTAGCCAGGTTACAACTGGCAAGAGAAGTACGAGCTAAAAGATTGAAGGTTGCAACTCGTTGTTTGCCATGTATAGGGAGAGTACCAAACCAGAAAGTAAAAAATGACTATCTACCTATAGAAGGTCCAGGAGTTGCTTAGCTCGTTTTAGCATTTTGAAGTCAATCAAATACCATGAGCCCAGAATGTACATGTTGATGCCCTAGCTCACCTAGCTATAATAAAGGATGCTGACTTCCTAGGGGCAATCTTAGTGGAATTCCTCTTGTCTTCAAGTATAGAGCAAAAGGATACTATAATGGCAATTGCCATAGCCCAGGACTCATGGATGGGCCCAATCATTGATTACTTGCATAACGACAGACTGCTAGAAAATAAGCTTGAGGCACAGCGATTGCAAGCTCAAGTGGCCAGATATTACATCTATGATGATGTGTTGTAAAAAAAAGGATTCTCAACTTTGCTCCTGAGATGCATTGATGGCTAGGACCACGACAACGTCTTGAAAGAAATTCATGCCGCCATTGCAGAAATCATGCTAGGGGCTATCTCTGGCTCTAAAAGCTCCTCGATAGAGTTTTTTTGGCTTGCAACAAAGGAGGACGCTATTAATCTTATTAAGAAATGCAATAAATGCTAGAGATTCATAAAGATCCCACGAGCCCTGCCAATCTACCTACAGTAGATGGTTAGTCAATGGCCCTTCACGATCTGGGGCATAGATCTAATTGGACCACTCCCTACAACTCGTGGAAATTGCAAACATACAGTGGTAGCTATGGATTATTTCACCAAGTGGGCAGAGTCAAAGGAGTTCACAGAGATCTCTTCTACAAATATTGAGAAGTTTATATGGAGTAACATCATTTGCAGATTTGGAGTCCCCCAATAGATTGTAACTGATAATGGGACCTAGTTTAATAGTGAGCAGTTCATCAAGTTCTACGATGAACTCAAAATCACGAAGAGCTTCTCGGCTATAGACCATTTTTAGGCCAACAAACAAGTTGAAGCTATTAACAAGATCATCAAATAGATCTTGAAGAAGAGGTTGGAGGCCAATAAGGGAGCATGTGTAGATGAGCTACCGAAAGTGCTCTGGGCTTACAGAACCATAATTCGTAGCACTATAAGAGAAACTCCCTTCTTGATGGTATATAGATCTGAGGCAATGATCACAGCAGAACTTGAAGTAACATCACAATGAAGAATGACTTTTAATCCAAATGACAATAACCAACTACTAGCTGTAAATCTCGATCTAATAGAAGAGATAAGAGAAAAAGCTCACCTCAACATCATGACCTACCAACAATGGGTTATGAGGTACTATAATCAAAAGGTTTGAGCTCGAAACTACAAACTTGGCAATCTCATTCTATGCCTTGTTCTCCTTGGAGCTCGCAAAGCCAACGAAGGGACCCTAAGACCGAACTAAGAGGGCCTGTACCTTATTAAGAAAGTTAGTGGCAACGGGGCTTCTAACCTGGTGAATATAAATGGAATAGAATTCCCATACTATCAGTAGAGGTTTGAATTTTGTAAATTATTTAGAAAATTAGTGTAAAACACTTATATGTTTCCTCGAATTCTTTTTTGTATTTGATTGTTTCTAAATAAAATCTCAATAAAGTCTTACACGGGAAGCAAGCAATATATCAGACAAAGAATGTTAGTTGAAACGCTACCCATTGGGCATTCATTTTCAAATTAACCAAGTTATGCATATGGAGCAATCAATTATGGGACTGAGGGGAAACAAGTAAGATCATTATAGAAGTTCATTCAATGCAAAGCCCAAGTTCATTCAAAGCAGTAAATTTATACAAAGTTTAAAAATTGATACAAAGTTTAAAAAGGGAGAACTCAAAATTACAAAAAGTCGTAGCCTAAGAACTTAGATCACCAAGAGCTGGGCTTTCTTGAGGTCAAGCGTCGGCAAGAAGAATTGTAGGGTCGCCTATCTCTTGATCTCTAGTAGCTTCCACGACCTGTAAGCCACTTTCCCTTTTAGTGACACCCTCAACAAAAGGAGCTTTAGCCGCAGACTTTGCACCCTTCTAGAAGCTTTGGCCTTAGCAGTCCTCTTAAAGTGTTCAACAGCCTCAAGGGCCTCCTTGCCAAAAAAGGAGAAGTCCATCTCTGGATGTCACTCCCACAAGGTGTAAAAGAAGGAATAGCTGGTTTCAGACTCCACCTTCTCTACTACTTCCATAATTAAAGAGGTTGTCTCTACCTTGACCTTAGCGATCTCCTCCTTCCTAAGAGCAGTTTCTTTTCTGGCAGTTTTAAGCTCCTTCATAGCACTCTTGGCTTGTTGTTCCATTACCCTAGCTCGCTACTCCGCCACCTTCGCTTGTTGTTAAGTAATCTCAGCGCGCTTTATTGCCAACTCAACTCATTGAATAGCCTAGTCTAGATCAATCCTCATTTTTGCTAGATCATTAACTGCCCTACCGAGGTCCAATGCAATGGCCTTGTGATTCACCACTTCCCGAGATAGAGTGACCTCAGCATCTTTAGCCTTTTCCCTTAACCCCAACATTAGTGGTAATAGTAGCCAGATTATCTACAAGACTTGCTTTTTCCTTATCTTGGGCTTGAAATGTCTTGTTCAGCTTCATCATTGTCAATGAGTTCTGAGGAAACAGATAGTCAAGTTAGATTATGAAGAAATTAGAGGGACCAGGATAAAAAGACTCTACTTACCAGTAGATTAAGATGAGATACATAGCTCACCAACCCTTTGGTCGAGCAATCCTCTGACTCCAATACTTTAGCCTTACTGTGAGGCCCCAAGATCACATTGATGTTCTCTAAGAGGTAATCCAAGTATTCCTTTGTCTTCAGGACAAGGCCAGCAAGTTGCTCCTCGACCTTAACTTCTGGCATCATCTACTTTCAGAAGGTAGCGACCTTCTTCCCTTTGCCTTTCTTCTACTTTTTAGTAGGGGGCTCAGAAGGGGATGCAACCTTGACTATAATGGCCATCTCGAGAAGCGAAAAGAGAGTTAACTCCTATAAAGGTGCAACTACCAGGGCTAAGGGTTAGCTTATAGCAGCGGGGCTCTCGTCAGCACCAAGAGCCGATAAGATCGATGGAGAGACATCGAATAATGGCTTTTAGAAGATAAGCTTTATTGCATCCTTAAAATCTTCAAAGTTCATTGGGTCGATCTCCTTGATCTGACAGGCTCCGATCTCTTTAGTGAGCTCAGTACCCAAAGCTGGGACGAGCTTGTACCGAGCTTGTGTGAGTACAAAAGACCCTCATCAAATCGAAAGTTATTTTGGAGATCATCTAAAGTGAATTGGTCCAAAACCCCAAGCTTCTCAACCTCTAGAGTTGATTTCTTACTGGCCCCATCTATAAAAAGTAAAAAGTGTTAGAACCAAATAAGTAAATATATATATATAAAAAAACTCATCAAGTTCGCATGACCACAATTCACTCACCAGGAGAAAGAACAAAACCAAAATTGTTGAGGTACCACAGAGACGGACAAGAGACGTAAAACCAATGGGTCTTGCAGTTTCCCATGTTGGATTTGCCTTTGGTGTTACCCTGCGACAAAATATTCCTATGCTCATTTTGCCAAGTTGAAAAGTAGAAGATCCCCTCCTGTAAACCCGTGCTCTTAATATTATAAAGGTAGTAGAGAACCTTGGCAGACAGAGGGGGAAAGTTATTCCTTAGATACATAAGTGCCAAGGAAGTGAGCTGGGAATAGGAGTTTGGGATGAGCTGGAAGGGACAAAGTTTCAACTTATTTAACAAGTCGACAATGTAAGGATGCACTAGGAGCCTAAACCTGGTGCTAAGATGCTGGGGGCTAATCGTAATAAACCCTCAAGGTGGATAGACCACATGATTGCTCGGAAAGGGCGACATGACTTGACATCCTTTGGGGAGCCAAAATGTTCGAACCATGCCCTAGAGCTCCTTCAATCTAATGGTCGGGATGTGGTGGCTGAATACCAAGTGATCCCTCTAGCCCTCAACAGGGTTTGGATGACCGCTGAACTCTCTAACGATCTTGCCACTCCTTGAGGTTGCTTCTCCAACTAACCTGATCAACTCCATGCTCTAGGATGGAGAGTTAGGCTCTTCAACACCACTCCTTATTAGGTGATGCTGGCGTTTATGAGCTACAATTTACACCAAAAAAAGGAACGATTAGGTAGCAAAAAGCAGACCATGTCTAAGAGCTAGGGCTAAAAATTTCCTATGTAGTAGGTCATAGACACCTCAGGTCATCACACCTAAGACCTAAGCTCTAGAAGACATGGGAGACTTTACCATCGAGCCACTAAAACCTAGAAAACTAGTAAAGGACTAGAAACAATAACTGAAAACCCTAGAGTCTACTGATGAATCAAATAGGAAAACTAAACCAATCACTAGAAAATGAATAGGCAAACAGCTTCATCTAGCATTTAGATTTTTCAACTACAAGCAAGCAAGTCTCACACAGATCGTGGAAACAATAACATCCAAAAACCACAAATTGAAGAAAGGAAACTCACCACTTTAGATAGAGGAGAAGATCCGAGACATGCATAAAACTAGTTTTTAGAGGATAAAACTCGAATCATAAGCCTGGTGAAAAAGGATGGCACAAATAGTGGCAGATGGTGGTGAACAGACGAAGGCTTGATGGAGAGGATGAAGAAGAAGAGTTAGGAGCTCCAAATTTCAAATGATAAATGAACAAGGGAAAGAATTCTCCTCAGGTTAGATTTGGCTGAGACATTTATCGAGGTAGAAATGATTACATGAGATGGTGGCAGAAGCCCAAGGGTTGCAGATAGTGAGCAAAAGTACATCTAGCGGCCCCTGAGATCGCAGATCACAAGCAACGAACTACAGCTCTTGGTTTACTCCGCATCCAAGTTGTGCTAGCTTAAAATCTTATGTAGACTAAGGTGCATCTATGCGACTTACCAGAACTATGCATCCAAGTTGTGCTAGCTGAGGCACATTTGTGCAACCTACCTGGGCACCAAAATCTTGTGCGGACTAAGGCACATTTGTGTGACCTGCCAGCCCATACCGCACCAAGTTATGCTAGCTGGGGCACATTCGTGTGGCCTACCTTGGCATCAAAATCTTGTGTGGGCTAAGGCGTATCCTTACAATCTATCTAGGCATTCAATCTTATGCTAACTTAGGCGTTCAGGCACTCTATTGCTTAAATTTGTTACCAATTCAGGCACCCCAGTGCTTAAACTTGTTACCAGCTCAAGCACTCTGATGCTCAAATTCATTACCAGTAGAGGCACTCCAGTGCTCGAGTTCGCTATTAATCGAGATGGGCTAATACGACTGATTGGTCATCCAACATAACATATATCCTTTAAGTCACAATTTATTGGCTGAAGTCCATTCACATTAATTCAATTAATGTTATCCGAGGTCGATTAGCCTATAAAACATTCATTTTATCATACGTTTAACAAGTTATGGTTTGCAAGAATTCATTTCTATTATCAGCTACGGCCTACTAAAAGACCAAAATGATATGCTTAGAAAAATAAAGATGTTACCCAAAGTTTCATTACAAAACCTCTTTTAATGAGGTGAATTTACATGAAGATTTAATGGTACAAATTAAAGCAAGCTTACAGTTGACTGAGGAAGAGTTGAATTCCAACAAGCCTATAGCTATAATATGTAGGAGGAACTGGCCTTTAAGAGTTGGATCCTGTGAGTAGTGAGCAAGCCAAACTACCCTAACTCTTCCTCACCCTCTTCCTAAGCTCATAGCTTCTCCCCTAACTTGGGTGCCCTTGAGATACTTGGAATGGAAGGACTAGCATTTGAGGCTAGCAAGGCGGGTGCTCAAATCTCTTCTAGTCCTCCTGAGCAAAAGGAGCATCCTTAAGCTTCATCACCCCAAGGTACCTAGAATCCTAGAGACGCTCTATGCCACCATGTAAGGAGGCCAAAAGATAGGGGTGAAATAGTTGTATTATTCAGCGCAGCCAAGAGGAAGCTACGGAGGAATGTAACAAAATTTCTTAGAATCCTTAGAGAGGAATTGTCCATGAAGTCCCCTATAACAAAACTTCCCAGAATCCTCAAAAAGGGATTGTCATAACAAGCCAAACACACCTTGAAGAACTCCACCAAAGGCTCGAATCACTAGAAAAATGGGGGGCTCAGCTAATGCACCCATTAGGTCACTCTATGGAGAAAGGAAAAGGGTTTATCATGCCTTATATAGACTAGTTTGGCTTCACCGAAGAATTCAAAGGATATCCATTTGTTCTTGATTAAACAATCCAAAAGAAACCCAGGCTGCCACACTAACGAATGTGAAACATGTACAGTAGGGGGTATGGCTTAATGTAGATAAAGTGATAAGGCTGAAACCTGAGATGACAACATTACAAGCTATAAGTGTAAACTTGACAACACTGCCAACTGTAACTAAAGACTTTACTAGCAAGCTGCAACTCTCAATAAGCAAAGCGAACTGGGAGTTAGGGGCTAATGTCGTAGGTATTTTTTGAGCAACGTGAAATGGGTTGGCAAAAGGTCCAATAGAAACAAGTCCAACCAGAAAAGGCCTAGATCGTTCAAAAATTGAGGTCGCTCAACAAAGGCACTGGCTCGCCAAACACGAGCTCAAGACGCAAAACAAGGACAAGGCAATAATCCTATCTCATTAAGGATGGATTCCAACTCGCTAGTTGAAACATGCTACCTTAACCATCCTCCAGAAGACTCAACTTGATTGAACCAGGGAACAAGACCAACTTCTATAACCAACAGATCACCTAATGTGAGCCCAGATTGTTGACCAAATGACCTGACTATGGGCCCAGAACTCCAAAGTCCAATAAGCCAAAGTTATATTCTCTAAACTGACACATCAGCCTCCAAAAATTAATAGTGAATTGCTAAGCATTTATTGCCTAATATGACAGAATAGACAGATTTATAATTTATTAAATTATACTTGTAACTCTTCCTGCCTCCTTGCCTCTATAAATAGGATGAGAGATCATTATAATAGATATAGTGAGAAATGTATGTAGAAACTCTATCGGAATAGTGAGTGAACTCTTGTACTATCACTCTATTAAACACAACAGAGAAACCACTGCATAAAGGCAAATATAATTACTGTAGACGTAGGGGTCACATCGACTTTTGCTGAATCACGTTAAAAAGCTTCCAGTGTCTCTTATTTTTCCTCTCTTTCAATCTCTTTTTTATTCACACTTGCATTCTTACATTCCTCATTTATAGTTTGAGTTTTTATTGGACTTTTTATGTTGACCGATTTTTTCCGTCAACATCTATATATTTATTATACTGATAATAAAAAATTTTCAACATTTATTGATAGTATGACATTATTTTATTATTCAAATATGCTAATTTTCTTTTTATAATTTCAAATCTCCTTCCATATCAATAAATTCTAATTTTAGTAATTTTTATTTTATATTAAATATTTTGTATAATAAATCATATTTATTTTATAAATAATATAAAATATTTTAATTTAAATTTTATCATTAAAATATAATTATCAAATATAATAAAAATATTAAAAAATATTATTATTTTATCATTTATTAATATAAAAATAATTTAAAATATATAAAAAAGAGATAAAAATATAAAAAAAAATTATAAATGATGAAATGATTTATTAGAATAAAAATCTCATCATTTAATAATAATTATCAAACAGAACTCTTATCCATTTTCACTCTAATAAAAAGTGAGAATTTATGCTTGCAGCACACCGCGGTTCACGCGGTCTGGTCACAGACAGGGTACTTTTGTAATTGGACCTCCTCGTACACTTTAGACATTTACACGTGGCTTCCTACTAAATAGGCTTCCCTCTTTGGTCTGGCTTGCTACCACAGGGATACGCACTCCCGAATTCATTACTGCATCAAAATTAGGGTTTCTGATTCCGATTCCTCTAACCCCAATCATAAATTACAGAAAAACAACTCGGGTTCTCGTCAAGTTTCAAACTTGGTGATCATCATCATATTCAATTTTCATGCTACTGTATTATATTCCCACACAATCTGAATCTGGGATTCAACCTCGCAGAATCTACGATCCGGCCTTTCAAATTTTGTTCTGTAAATCAAAGTAGAAGTAACAGTTTTTTAGCTGCTTCCGAGATACGACAATCACAGTTGTATTGTTTATTTAAGCTATGGATGTAGATGGTGGCAATAAGCGAGTGTTCCATCGGCTGGGTGGACCTCCGGCGGATTCTAGACACCAGAAAGTGTGTTATCATTGGCAAGCGGGCAAGTGCACAAGGCACCCATGTCCGTTTCTGCACAGTGAGCTACCTACTCCAGACATAAACGGGGCGTCTACGAAACGGCCTCATGGTTACGGGTCTGTTGATGATTCTGGGTTCTCGGGTCCACGGAGGAGTCCGAATTTTAGTGGTCCTTCCACGTGGGGGCGAGTCTCTGGCGGTGGTGGCGGTGCAGCAGTTGGTGGCAATCGAGTAATTAGGAAGACTGAGAAAGTTTGTAATTATTGGATTCAGGGAAGTTGTAATTATGGTGAAAGGTGTAAGTTCCTTCACTCTTGGAGTTTAGGTGATGGGTTTTCGTTATTGACACAGCTTGAAGGGCATCAGAAGGTGACGAGTTTTAGTAGCATGTCCGCGAGTGTGTCTTCAAAATAGTCTGTTATAGCTTTAGTGCAATTCAGCTTTGTTTTTGTTGCTGGAAATTGATGGGTTCGTTTTGATTTATTGAACAGGTTGTAAGTGGAATCGCTCTTCCATCTGGATCAGATAAGCTTTATACTGGAAGTAAAGATGAGACTGTAAGGGTTTGGGACTGCCAATCTGGACAGGTTGTCAATTCTGTAAATTGGCTTTAGTTTTTTTCCCGCTAAACGTGTTGGTCTTAAAAATGCCAGAAAAACTTCTCTTTCTTCGCAAATACATAGCTTTTCCCGAACCCAATACCATTTTTGTTATCATTGGAAACTAGCGTGTGTAAAACATTTATACTTTTACTCTATTTGTTAGTTTTCTTGTTAATTCATAGAAGGAAAAAGAGTAAGTACTGATTGTAGTGTTTTTGGTCGATGTTCATCTGCAGTGTTTGGCGGTGATCACTCTTGGTGGTGAAGTAGGTTGCATGATCAGTGAAGGCCCTTGGGTTTTTGTTGGCATACCTAATAGTGTTAAGGTAAGAAAGGGCATGCCAATATTTTATTCGCTTCTGTTTTTGTTCTCTGGAAAAAAAAAAAAATACATTGTCTCAGTTTGTCTTAGTAAGATTCGTCTTTTGCATAGACATATTTTTAGTCATTGTGCTACTGATAGCAGCATGGATGATCTACTGTTTCATTGTTGGCATTGATATTGCAGGCTTGGAACACTCAAACTTCAATGGAGCTAAGTCTGAGTGGTCCTGTTGGACAAGTTTATGCGATGGTTGTGGGTAATGATATGCTCTTTGCTGGTACACAGGTAGATTTTTCCCTTTTTTTTTTTCATTGACTATGTATTTCTTTAATTGTAACTTGTGCTATATCTATAAGATGGAGTAATCATGTTCCGATGTGGATTTAAATGGAGAAGTTTGGTTTGGGCTTTATAAGCAATTGAGGGTGAAGCATAGAATTTTTATGATGAAATCTTATGATTTTAAACGACTAAATGTCCACAAATTACTGAGGGATTAGAAGATGTCAGGGAAAGCAGGGATTGATGGATTAAGAAATAGAGATGATTTTTATATGTATAATTTATTGAATACAAGTATAGGGAATGAGCAGGAGACCACGGTTGGCACAAGTAGAAGTGATTATGTGGCATGGGTTGCAAAGCAGTGCAGTAAATTGTATTTTGGATGATATACAATGTGTGCGAGAGAATACTTTTTGAGTATCCCAATTGTTTGCATTTCAATTTCCTGTCTTCCGCCCTAATTGTGATGGAAGAGCTTGTCATTATATTTCTGCTGTGGTCGTTACCATATTTAGATGCCACCATTTTCTACATCGTTTCAAACTGTGATGAGAACAAATTAAGATGTTTAATGCTCTTCAAGCTTGTAAATTTTCTGCTTGCAATGGATTCTGAGATATAGTTCTCAATCCTATAAGTGTACAGTAAATTCTCTGCTTAAGTGCTTAGTAATTGGTCCAATTATGTTGTTTAACTCTGTTTCACATAATTTGAATCTGAAGTTGATGAAGCCCCCCCTTTTTTTTTCTGTATATATGAATTTAGTCTAATCTCAAGTGGAATTCTTCTCTTGTAGGATGGCTCTATATTGGCATGGAAATTTAATATAGTTGCAAACTGCTTTGAGCCTGCTGCATCGCTTAAAGGTCATTCCCTTGCTGTTGTTTCGTTAGTTGTTGGGGCTAATAGGCTCTACTCTGGTTCCATGGACCAGACAATAAGAGTAAGTTTGCATAGGTATCATTAAATTTTGCCATAAACATCTAATCATTTGACTAGGGCTTGCCTTAGACTCTTTCTAGGCAATATCAAAGCAGGATTTGGTGTCTTCATTTTGAGTTCACTTTCAATCTTCTAATGAATTGCTGTCTTCCAGGTCTGGAACCTTGAAACTTTGCAGTGTTTACAGACATTAACAGATCATACATCAGTTGTGATGTCTGTTCTTTGCTGGGAGCAGTTTCTTATATCTTGTTCGTTGGACAAAACAGTGAAGGTTGGTTTCCTTTAATTTGTTGATGGCATTTGTATTCAAACATATGTACAAACTATATAAAGATTAAATCTTTGTTGGCTTGGTTTGTTTTGGTTTCTGTAGGTGTGGGTTGCTACCGAGAGTGGAAATTTGGAAGTGACATATAGTCACAATGAAGGGCATGTATGTATGAATTCATTTGTGTTCTCATGGATAATTGAAATGTTATTCATGCCTCCGAATCACTAGGAATCAAATATTTTTCTTCCTTAAAACAACTGCCTAAATGAATTGCATTTATAGTTGATCAGGTTTCATTCATGATGTTGTTTGATGATGTTATGATCTACCTGTAGGGTCTACTTACCCTATGTGGGATGCATGATTCACAAGGCAAGCCCATCTTGCTGTGCTCTAGCAATGATAATACTGTCCGCCTCTATGATTTGCCATCGTAAGTATGACTTTTCCAGCTTTTCATGATATTTGCTTATTCCTCTCTTTATTGCAAACCTTTTCCTAGACAACTAGCCACCTAACCCCAAGAACATAGGGATGCCTTGACCAAAATCAGACTCGATTATACAGGGCACCATGGCTTGTAGTCGTAGTTTAATTGTTTGGTTTATTGGGAAACTTATCAAACCATCTCAAGTCATATGGAAGTGTGCTCATTCTTAATTCACCTTGTGGGGTTCATTTTCTTTGTTCAGATTTTCAGAAAGAGGCAAGATTTTCAGTAAACAAGAGGTTAGAGCAATTCAGATAGGCCCTGGTAGCATATTTTTCACTGGTGATGGTACAGGTCTAGTAAGAGTGTGGAATTGGTTAACAGACCCAACTGCTTCTGCTTCCGCCAAATAAATAGCTTTTCGAATACAATTCTATTTGTTTGTTTTAGTGATTTTTCATTTCTCCATTTCACTGTTGTAATATTTTTCTTCAGTTGAGAGGGGGAATTAGGGGTGAGATTGGAAAATGAGAGGTGGGACGGATGTGTAATTTGAGTTAACGGAGCGTGAGGTTTGCTTTTGTAGTGCTAAGCATAGATTTATTGTTGTGCGCGCCCCATAAAGGGTTCCATAGCCCTTGTTAAGTTTGTAACAAATGGTGAGATCATAAAATATCTTGCATTTTCATTAGTGCTAGCAAGAAGCTTAGCTGTGCTTTTAACAGTTTTTTTGGATTAATTTGTGTCTATTTTACTATTTTGTTTTATCAAGAGTTAAAAGCAAATCATTTATGTGTAGTCCTTTGGCTTGAAGGTTGTTTTTGTAGTCCACAAGAATTGTACATTCTTACAACTGCAACGCGGTGAGTACTTCTGTAAGGATTAAAAATTTGGAGCTGTAGTGCTTGTTTGATATTGTTTAGTTCGGTCATGGGATAATTAATTGATGTATAATTGAGAATTTTAATCATTATATTGAACAAGAGTTATAATACTTTATAGAAATGATTGATTGTATTTTAGAATATTTTAGTAATCAGCTATAGATAATAATCTTGATTTGTATTTATATTAATATCATTTTTTTTTCTTTTATTGTCGTCCTAACTTTTGTAATAGTAATTAAATTTTATTATTTTTTTAAGAACAAATTATATTGATCCTCTATTTAATTTTTTTAAATTACATGGATTTTCCTTACATTTTTAAAATATATATGGACCTTTCTTTTACTTTAAAAACTTTTATATGATAAGATGACAGTAGATTTATTGTTAAGTGTCAAATTTAAGGTTCTAATATTTGAAATGTGCTTACACTTTCACTCTTTTAACCACTTTATTTCAATCTTCCAATCATCTTATTTCTTCTTTTATTTTAGTTGTCTGGAAACAATGAGTTAGTCTTTCGTTTTTTTTTTTTTTTAACTTAAACCATTTTTTTATTTTCTTTATTCTTGGGTTTATGTTTTTAGTTTTTTACTGTAATTGTGATATAAATTTGCACATGTCCTTAACTAGTGTCAACACAGAAAGTTTGATACTTGTAAAAAAAAGATGTAAATGTGAGTAATTATGCTTTATTAAAATTTTTAGATTTGAGAAGAATAAGAATAGGGTATATTATAGGTGTGATTTTGGCTATGGATTTCAAGCCTGGATTGCTAACATTAATGATGATAAAGGCTATTCAACATATGGGAATGTACAATTTATAGAAAAAGAGTAAAATTAGTTTAAATATCTTTTATTTGTCACTCAAATAGGTGAATGGATTATCTTCTGTGCTATGTCCTATAGCTTCATATAAACAGTTTACAAAGTATTTCCTAGAGTTCTTTGTCTTTTTCTTAGCCATAATGAATGTAATTGGGAACAGTTCATTATTTGCATTCATTGATACGGCTGTTAGTAAAATCTCTCTAAAAGGTCCCTTTAGGTGACATCTATATGATCCAATAAAAGGTCTATACCTTTTTATGAAACCTTGCTTGCATGCATCTAGACAAACGAAAAAACTTTTAAATGTCAGAGGCTTTGAGGTCTATTTTAGTATTATGCCCCAATTCAAGTAACATGATCGGTGTAAAAGGTCACTATCAAGAAACCTTCTACAAGTTTTACAATGCAAATAACATATCAACGATTTACTATTTCATTAATTCATAATATAATATTTATATATTAAATTCTAATAAAAATTCAACAGAGTTTCTTCTGACTTCCTCAAGGCCTATACAACAACAAAAGGGCTACACGCCTACTACAACTTGTACAATGTTATAACAAACACAATGACTCAAATTATGCAATCTACATCCTATTGGGCACCCAATAATTATACACATGCAATATACAATCTTATTAACTGTTATTGATTTTTCACCATTTATATACCTTTATACTTCAAAGGAATAATCCACTTGATCAAAGAGCAGATTCCATATCAGTGTAAGATGGATGAGCGATAGGAGAATCTTGGGACTTTGAAAAACATGGAAAAGAAAAGGGTGAGTTTCATAGAAAGTCAGTGAGTAAACAACCCCATGATTACCCAAAATCCCATCTAAAAATCATACTCGAAAGTGTATATATATATATATATATTCGTGAAGATTTGTTTACCTGTTCAACAACCATGATCTCATAATAAATCTGAAAACTATCATTCCGCAAGATAATCAAGTAATTAAAAATATAATATTCAATAATGTAAAAATAAGCATCAAAATATGCTACCATGAAAATATGTTCATCATTACGTAATATGAAAGAAAGTCAATAAGGATTTCTAAAAGTTATCAATACTCAATGTAGAAAAAATATACAATTGTAATTCCAAAGGATAATTCCCAAAGGGAACCACTCCAATATAGTCATGATCTATCTAGTACGTTTGTTGGTCTAATACGCATGCAAATACTCATATATCCATAACCCTGTTACGCATACGAATATTCATGTATCCACAGCCCAATAGTATTATTTCACCATAATTTGCTCACAAGTGTACTCACGGGTTCCAATGAATTCTCTAGTGGATCCAGTATCTTAAATCAATTAATTTAGCATATCATGTGGTATAAATCTCAAAACAACAACATTTTTATATCATAATATATATAAATATCCTTGTTCAGGTAAGAATGTTTATCAAACATATATGTATTTGTCAAAGCATTTTCATATCCATTTATTACATAGAAAAATAGAATCACCAATTCCAATAACATAAGCAAGATGAAAATGCATAATATTTTCACGGCAAACCATTTCATGTACACATACAACATATAAGTATGCTTTCAAAACCACTTAAATATATATATAAGAAAATCCTATTATTTAAAAGGATTAATAATATTTCATATAATAAAATTATTTGATATTTACAAATGGGATTATTAAGGGAGGAGGATCATCCATTCACCTTAGAAACTCCTTAAAGAGCTAGATCGACTAATTTGGAAAATTGAGCCACTCAACCTAGTTGGATTTTTAAGTCAGATCTCCAAAGATTTGACGGCGTGCTTTATTCGTCAAAAGGAATTTATTTAAAGCAAATCCACATAAAAAATTTCAACTTTCTTCAACTTTGAAAATAAGAGTTCAAACTAAATCTACTGGGAAAGTTCATGTAGGTAAGCTATAAAATAAATTTTTTATTCTAGGTTTACTCACCACCTTCCAAAGTGTAGGTGTGAAGCTCAATCGGAGCTGGATCACCACCAGTGAGCTGGTTTAGGTGCTTGTTGAACCAACTGAAGGAGAAAAAAGAAACAATAGTGTCGAGCTGTAACCGGGCTCAACAAGCTGCAAGGAAATGCTGGGGAGCTGAACGGCAACCAGAGCTCGCCAATTCGAAGAGCAATGATCGACGATTGATCAATGCAACAGCGATAGAAGTGTTCGGCTGGAGTTACAGCTCACCTGATGAGAAAGGATGGCGCCAGTGAAGTAGAGGAAGGTGTCGTTGAGCTCATCGGACGGAACATGTCGGACGACAACTGCACGATGG
>JANHAO010013369.1:0-15877 GCA_026873985.1 Saraca asoca
CAAAATTTCTTACCTTGGGTCTGGTTCGACGGGAGAAGAGAGATGAGCGAGAGAAGGTTTCAGATGAGAAAGGGGGGGCCTGGTTTGACGGGAAGGATAAGCAGGGATTAGGGTTGGGGCCGACAAATGGGGACCTGCTACGACGAAGTTTTAATTTCGTCTTTAAAAAATTGTGACTGAAATATTCGGTCACTAAACCTAATACGGCCACTAAAATATTCAGTCCCAAAATCCTTTCCAACAAAAAATTATACTTTCCACTATTTGCGACTACTCAGCCACCGAATATTGACTAAAATATTACGAATGAAATATTCAGTCGCTGATTTAGTGGCTATACCTTCCAAATTTTTCCTCGCTCAACCAGCCACAAAGCAGTGGCAAAGCAGTGGCAAATCAGTCTCAATTAGCGATCGAATTTTTCGATCGCTAATTTCGATCGCCAAAAACCTTTTTTTTTGTAGTGCTCGTTGCTCAATGAAACAGTAATCTTGTTGCTCAAACCCCAGATGTCTTTGTTGAATTTGAGTGTTTAATGGTGCTTCTATGTGCGAGGTGTTGTCCATTTCAAAAGTATCAATGAGGTAGGCCTTGCATCGTCTCACCCTAGATGTAGTCCATTTTGGATGTATCGACGGGGTAGGTTTTATGTCGTCTCACCCTTATATGTATCTGTTATGGATGTTTCGACGTGTAGGCTTTACGTTGTCTCACCCCCATATGTATCCATTGTGGATGTATCGACAAGGTAGGCTTTACGCCGTCTCACCCCTAGATGTATCCATTGTGGATGTATCAACGGGGTAGGCTTTATGTCATCTCACTCCTAGATGTATCCATTATGGATGTATCGATGGGGTAGGCTTTGTGCCTTCTCACCCCCGATGTATCCACATAATTTTTTTTCCATTGGGGTGAAGTTCATTGCCCTCCTTCTCCCCAAAAGGGCACCTTTATGACTCAATCGATCAACCAGGAATGATATCGAATCGATATAGAACAACTTTTTTTTGTGCAACATTCCACTGGATAATTCAAACAAAAATTCAAAAGCCTTTCATTAATTTTAGTATTACAGGATCAAAATATGGTTCTAATGGAAGGCTCTTGCTCTCGATTAGTAGTTTGTTAAGTCTGCTAAGCTTGCTATCCAGAAGGTTAGACCACATAATCTCACAAGTATTCTCTTTTGTTGAGGCCTTTTATGGCACCTCTTAATGCCCAACATTTTGAGGTAGTGTGTCTGACATCATTGTGATAAGCACAGAATCTACTCGAGTCCCTAAATTTACTGGGGGCTCTCATGGGCTTGGGCTTCCTAAAGTCTTCCCTGCCCTTTTCTATAGCAAAGATCCTGCCTTGCGTGTCAAACAGGACGCAATAGCTTTCGTGGTGACCTCGATGTTGGGGTCATATACTCTTAGCCCTCTTTGCAGGCTGGTCACCAGAATCGTTAATCTGATTCTTTTCGCTCCTCTTTTTGCTCTGAGGGGCGCTGGCCATCTCGCCTTTATGTCTGAGTTCTTTCGTGCCAAGGGTTTCCTCCCATCTGATTTGCTTAGTAGCTCATTCATAAAACTCAGCGAGATCTTGCACTAGAGACTTGCACAAGCTTCTATATAGCTTTCCATCTTTGCAGAGTCCCATAAAGATCGTTGTTAAGATATTCTCCTCTGAAGGATTTTCTACATAATTGGCCTCTTGCCTAAATCTGGCTATGTAATCTTTCAACAATTCATTCTTTCGTTGAAAGATCATGGCGAGGTGGCAGGGAGGTAGTGGCAGGGAGGTGCAAGCTGCCTCTTCAACACTTGGTATTGATCAATGAATTTTCTCTGGCACTCTTCCCAACTATTAACATTATGAGCTGGGAGGCTTCTGAACCATGCCTGAGGTATGCCTTTTAATGTGGTAGGAAGATGCGGCACTTGACTAGAGGATCAGTTGTTGAAGGTCCATCTAGACATTGAACGCATCAAGATGGTCACAGGGATCATTGTTCCTATCATACAATGAAATCCAGGCATTTTAAGTTTCTTTGGGAAAGGTTGCATCTCAATCTCTATACAGAAGGGCAAGCTCTCCTTGTTGTGAGTTTGCTCATTTTGAGCTTAAGGGCATTCCTCCAATCATTGTAGCCTTTGCAACACTTCTCTTTGTAGCACTTATTTCATTAATGGGTCTTGCATTTTGAATTGCAGGGCGAAGGATTGTTGATTCTTCTTCCCCCTTTGGCCAGTCTTATTCGAGATCTTGGCTCGTTACAAGCCCTCAAATCGATAGCTGTCACAATCCTCACGAGTCTCCTTCTGGACTTCTTCACATAGTTGCTAAAGCTATGCTATGATCTCCTCTTACCTCTGTGCACCCTGGGTTTGTGCCTATGCCAGCACTTTAATAGCTTCAGTCAACTCTCTTACCATGTTATCAAGCACTGGCAAGGGTTGGTGAGGCATTTATGCCTCTTTGATTTTAGGGGCAGTAGTAGGCTAGCGATGAGTTTCAGTAGTGGGAGTGTCATCAGCTAAACAACTGGAGTGTTTAAACTCCTAGTAATTCTTCCTCTTACCATTGTAGCTATACAAGAAAGAAATCAAGAAATTTGAAAGCATATGGGCCCTTCCTCTAATGCTAAAATGTTGATGATGAAATCTGATTTTGTCAAATTCCTATCAACTGAGATCAGTTCTTGAACCCCAAATTGCTCTCTGGTTAATGAAATAGGTGATGAGGAAGATAATGAATATGGTGAAGAGGAAGAACAGCAATGGCATGCAATGTTTTTAACGTGGTTTGGCTAAAACCAGACAGTACTAGTCCTTACATCCACGATAACTTTTATTAATCTAAAGGAAATTCTACAGAGTTTTAGTATATCTCTTTTAGCTTTTTCCTACAAGGATCCTCTTCCTCCTATTTATAAAGGCTGGGAGGTTACACATTTAATTTTACATATTATATATAAGTTACATCAAATATTTAATGTACAAGACAGCTTACACTCCTACATATCAGCTTTTGCAGGTTACTTTCTGCGGGTGGGTCCCTTGTCTATGAGCTGACGTAAGCTTGTCTGGTACTCTCTCTCATTCAGCTTTCATCCAGGTAATGCGTTGCATCTCGTGAGCTATTTCTGGCTTGGGGTTACTACTGGCCTTCAACGAGGTTGAACTCACACTTGTCGAGGCAAGCTCTGGTGGGGACTTTTGTTTCTTGACAAGCTAAACCTCTAACCTTTGGTTCATTAGCGAGATGGTGCCTTCTAGGCAACCTTAGCGAACTGGACCTCTTTTTCTTAGACTTAGTTTCTACTAAGCCTCTATCAGCCTACTTTATGAGACTGAATTTTACCCATAACAACACCCTTTTCACATGAAACAATAATGCTTAAATATCTTAACATATATATAAAATGCATATTATTAATATCTATTAAAGCAAAAATGGCACACTCATATCTTCATGTGAAAAGCACATATATTAACAAGAATATGTTAATATTAAATATCAAATAAAATATAAGCTATATTTTCACAGGAACTAAAACTTATAATTGTATAGTTACATGTAGGCATAATACACATTATAAGTTAAAGTTCTCAATTAAAGTAGTCAATTCAACTAACTATTAAACATGTATCTTCCTTTGGCTGACATATTTATACAATTATTAGAAGCATCATGTGTAAAATTATTATAGCATAACAACCCAAATGAATTCTCAGAGAAATTATAATTTAATGAGTAATTATTTGTCGTGACAATATATCTCATAAATTATAAACACATTCAATAATTTGTACACATAATCAACATTCTTAATTTAAAATTTTTTTATAAATACACACTTTTAATATACATCTTCACGGATAATTTATCAAATATTTTCTCATAGAAATCAGTCAAGCTAAACTATCTCTGTATATTCCTTTCATAACTTAAAATAATTCCTAGCCAACAAAAATCTTATTAAAACATGTCAAAGTGTTATAAGGACACAATTATTAATGATAACATGGACAAGTAATGATGACAAAAGTCACAACAAGGTATTTGGATGATAATCACATTTTTTAATAAAAGAAAATCTAACACTTCTGGATAGAATGACAAACTTTTCTTAGAAGAAACAAAAATTTATCACTTGTGAATAGAAAGATTTCTAATACTAAGCACCGTCCAAAAGCTCTATATTATTTAAACTAACTTATATAATAACTTCTTGTGGTTAATTTACTATAAAAATCAATTCAAATAGTAAGAACATCCCAAAATTCAATAGTAGAACATATCAACTTGATAAATGGTCACTGTGGTGACATAATTTATTATCATTGATAAAACTTCTACAAGACAACCTATAATTAATCATCATATCCCAAAATAAATATTTATTAGAAATTTATTGGTTTAATAAGCAAGCCATTGTAGTGACAAACACTTACTTTGCCAATAAAATTTGGTCAGGATAAAACAATGTCCAAGATCAATTATTATCTCCATATCCAATTTGAATTACATGTTTCCCAAAAAACAAATCAATTTAATTTCAGTCATTATAATTATCATGCAAGCATATAATTCCATAGCAACTCATTATACTCAATAATATGGAATATGAAAATGACAAGTCAATCCCACTTAGGTAATGTTGTGGGTAAAAATTGGTCTTACAAAAGCAGGCTGAAGGCTCAGCGAAAGCTAAGTCCAAACTAGAGGACGTCTAGCTCGCTAAAGATAAGAGTGTGAGGTCTTGGCTTGCGTGCTCGACAAATCATTCCTGCACAAGCTCATCTCGTTGCAGGGGGGCCAAGCGGGCCTACCCTCGCTAAACAATAGACACGATCTCGTGAAGAAGAGGCACAGCCTAGGCTAGAAGCTTAGTGAGATGGAGTTCTAGATAGGCTTGCATCAAACCTCAATTCCAGTTGACAAAATGGGCCCATTTCGTAGAAAGCAACCTGTAGAAGTTGGATTGCAGAAGATTATACTGTCTTGTATATTTAATACTTAATGTAACAAAATTATAATTTGTAATCATTACATGTAACCTCTCTTCCTCTATAAAAAAGGGGAGGAGAACCCCTATAAGGCAGGCAAGAAGTAAGCCAAACCAGCACTTTGTAAAAAGTTTCAGATAAATAAAAGCTATCATGGACGTAGGGACTGGTGTCGTCTGATTTTAGTCGAACCACGTTAAAAATATTGCTCCCTATTGCTCTTCTTCCTCTCCACCATCCCCATCACCTTCTTTATTTCTCATTTCATTCTCCAAAAAGCAGTTTGGGGTTCAAGAACCACTCAGTTGACCGGAGTTTGTCTCAAAATCAAATTCCACCATCAACATTTTGGCGCTTGCAGGAGGGCCTATCTATTTTCTGAATCATCTTTCTGTCTAGCTACAATGATGAGAGGAAGAGTCACCAGGAGTTCAAGTACTCTGGCTACTCAGCTGGCAGATACTTCTATCACTGGGGCTCATCACCAGAATGCTACTACTCCTAGAATTGAGGAGGTGCAAACACCTCACCAATCCCAATGGATAATTAAGGACATGGCGCAAGAATTCACTGAGATTATAAGAGCATTAGCACAGGTGCAAGCCTAAGGTGCTCGAATGCAAGAAGAAATCATCATGCAACTCTGACAGTTCCATGAGGAAACCCTGAAAAATGACTCATGAAAACTACCATGATAGATGATCTGAGGGCTCGCAACAAGCTGAGACCTTTGGCCCCTAGTCCGAAGCTCAGGATTCGATAATGAAGCAAGTGCTCCAGAGACTGAAACAGTTAGAGGAACGCCCCCAATCTCAGAACAATTAACCTCACAATGAAGAAAGCTCGTCATTCTCTATGGAGATCAAAATGCAGCACCTTCCACAGAAACTTAAAGTGCCTGCGATCCCATTGTATGATGGAAATAGTGATCCAGTTGACCATCTGGACGTGTTCAATATACAAATGGATCTTCAAACAACTGACCCTTTAATCAAATGTCGCATCTTCCTAGCCATATTGGGAGGTATACCTCGAGCATGGTTTAGAAGCCTCCCGACTCGCAATGTCAATAGCTGGGAAAAGTGTCAAAAGAAATTCATCAACTAGTACCAGGCATTGAAGAGGTAGCTTATGGCCCCTGTCATCTCACAATGATCTTTCAGCGTAAGAATGAGTCGCTGAAGGATTATCTAGCCAGGTTCAGGCATAAAGCTAACCCATAGAGAATCCTGCAGATGAGAGCATCCTAACAGCAATCTTAGCGGGACTCTGCAAGGATGGAAAGTTATACAAAAGCCTTTACAAGTCCCCGATAGGAGATCTTGCTGAATTCTATGAGAAAGCTGCCAAACAAGTAAGGTGGGAGGAAACTTTTGGTACGAAAGAGCCCAGGCACAGGAGTGAAATAGCCAACACTCCTCAAAGTAAGAAAAAGAATGAGGAGAACCAAAATTACGGTCCTAGTGACCAACCCATAAAAAGGGCGAAGAGTGCACGACCCCAACACTAGGGCTGCTATGAAAGTTATAGCATTCTATCTAATACGTAAGATAGGATTTTTGTGGTAGAATGAGACAAGAAAAATTTTGGAAAACCCAAGCCCCTCTTGACTCCTGGCAAATTCAAGAGCAATAAAAATAAATTTTATGCCTATCACAATGAGATTGGGCACAATACCCTGAAATGCTAGGCACTTAAAGATGCCATAGAAGACGTCATTAAAAGAGGTCGATTGCAGGATTATGTGATAAGGCCATAAGAACGGCAAGCTTAGCAAACTCAGTGAATCACTGATCGAGAGTAAGAGCCATCCATCAGAACCATATTCTGATCTTGTAATATTATATTGAAGTAAATGAAAATATTCCAAATACTTGAATGTTACCCGAAAAAGAAAGCTATTCTATGTCAATCCAGCAAAGAGCCAAAAGCTCGTTGATGTACAAAGGCATTATTAAACACTTAGAATCCAGTAAAGAGCCAAGAGCTCGCTGAGGTGCAGGGACACTATTAAACACTCAGAATCCAGCAAAGAGATAAGAGCTCGCTGAGGTGCAGAGGCACTATTAAATGCTCAAAGTATGGCATAGAGCTACGAGCTCATCAAGACGCAAAGACACTAGGATAAACTCAGTTACCTACTAACTAAAGCAACAAAGTTGTTAAGGCATAAGCAATTAAATGTAGCTTTGGTTGTAACTCACATACGATAGCATGCGACCTCCTGAAGTATCATTTATTGATTATAAGGGCACTTGGATGCCAAGATTTATTGACTGAAATATGGTCGATTGGTCATCTAAATATCTTATTCAATTGAGTTTTTACAGAAAAATGTATCACCATCCAGAAGTGCAAAGCAACAATCAAGATTCATATAAAGAAAGTTTACTCATTAAAGGCCTAAGTTAATGAGGTAAATTTTACATCAAGAGATCTAAGGTACAAGATCAAAAGCCAAAAGAGCTTAAAGCCATTATTGAAAGCAGAAAGCCAGCTACTAGGAGACGAACTCCCACCAGCAGGAAGACCAGTAAGCCTAATTGCTCCTGCTTATAACCTTCCTCAGCCAGTAGATCCTCCTGACCTAGACCCAGACCAATTCAAAAGAGCGCTAAGAGTCTAGCTAGCAAGGCTAGAAATCACGACAAAGTCGTGAAGAAATAATCCAAGATTTGCACAAGATCTCCCCTACGGCTAGCATGAAGAACTATCCACTGGAGCCACGTACAGTAGGCTATCCACACCTCGAAGGCCCATGCAGTAGGCCATGCACGCCCCAGTGCTTCACCAGAAGCCAAACCAGCAAAGGTATTTAGGGACTTAACTAATACATCCATTTGATCACAAAGAAGCAAGAAGAGTTTCTCATGCCTTATAAACTAATTTGGGTTCAATGAATGACCCGACGGACAAAAGACCGCGTTTGATCAAATGGTCCTAAGAAAGTTAGATTGCCACACCAATGGCTAGAAAGCAAGGTTAGAAAAAGAAGTATGGTCAGGGCCAAATGAAGTGGAAGATTGAAAGTTTGAAATGACAATACGACAAGGCAAGAACTTCGACTAAACAACAAAAATTATAACTCCCAGTCCACAAAGCGAACTGAGAGTTGAGAGGCTTATGTTATAGGTAAAAATTGATCTCACAAAAGTAGACTGAAGGCTTAGTGGAAGCTAAGTCCAAACTAGAGAACATCCAGCTCACTGAAGATGAGAACGCGAGGTCCCAACTCGTATGCTTGACAAATCATTCCTACACGAGCTCACCTCGCTGTAGGCGGGCCCGTCCTCACTAAATAATAGACACGAACTCCCGAAGAGGAGGCACAGCCTAGGCCAGAAGCTCAGCAAAATGGAGCTCCAGACAGGCTCAATTCCAGTTGACAAGAGGGGCCCACCCTATATAAAGTAGCCTATAGAAGTTAGATTGCAAAAGATTATACTATCTTTTACATTTAATACTTAATATAACAGAATTACAATTTGTAATCATTACATGTAACCTCTCTTCCTCTATAAAAAAGGGGGAGGAGAACCCCTGTAAGGCAGGCAAGAAGTATGCCAAACCAGCACTCTGTAAAAATTTTCAGATAAATAAAAGCTACTGTGAACGTAGGGTCCAGTGCCACCCAATTTTAGCCGAACCACATTAAAAATATTACTCCCTAGTGCTCTTCTTCCTCTCCACCATCCCCATCACCTTCTCTATTTCTCATTTCATTCTCCAAAAAGCAGTTTGGGGTTCAAGAACCACTTAGTTGACCGAAGTTTGACTCAAAACCAAATTGCACCGTTAATAGGTAATTTATAAACATACATTCGTATGTAATTTAACTGAGCATACACATCACACATAAAGCAAATAAAATCATACAATTTTTATAATACAAAAATGACTATAGATTACATACCAGAAACATTTGAGATTACTGTTAAAGTCATTACCAATTATCGAGTTTGGTGATCTCATTATCTCTTAATTTTATATTTCACCAAGAAATATAAAGAAAAATAAACAAACCTCATCATAATATAAAAGGAACAATCATATAAGTGATTATATACATCATGGAGTTAATATAAAATTAAATTCAAAACTAATGAAAAATATAATCATATATCAATATTTTGATGATATCCAAAGTACACATCCTCTAAAAATTAGAATTGTATCTTAAGAGACAAAATGTCTATTACAACATATTAAGAAATTCAATATGACTTGATTTAATTATTCAAAAAAATTTAATGGAATTAAATAATAAAAAAAATAACAAAAAAATTATAAAATATTATGGGTAGCAATCAATTATGAAAAATATTAGAGACTTCAGAATATAATTATAAATCATCACATAAGTGAAGAAATATAATATATTCTAAAATTTCAAAACACAGATTTGTTGAAAATGCAAACAAATTTTAAATGCTAAAATTTGTTTGTTAAACCTCCAATATTACATGAGAAAAGTTGTATAATAATCATTTCCGTATCAATTGATTCTTAATCATATCATGTAACACTACATCCCAAAAGAAATAATCAAGAATTTTATTAGTTCAATAAATAATTGCTGAAGTCAAAATTTTTAATTTCACTAATAAAATTCTCAAAATTGGGACAATTAACTTTCCATAATTAAAATTCAATTCCCTTGACATTTTCTTAATAATAATAATAATAATAATAATAATAATATGCAATTCCAATAAACATAAAAGATTAATCATTCTAGCATAAGTTTAACAAGAGTTTAAAGAGAACGCAATCTTATACATCAAAATCAAAGATAATGTTGACTGGTAATATATACAAAAACATAAAAATACTTCCCCATTTTTAGAGATTTATCATAACACCATAAAATACTCAATTGCCCAAAGCTCAGTTATAATGCAACGCATTCAGAAATTCAATATAATTTCTAAAACAAAAAAAAAAATCGAATACAAATAAACATGAAAGTAACCCTTTTTATTAGGGGAAAAAAAAAAAAGAAAGGGTCAAACATATAACGGCCCAACGCAAACCGAAAACTTAAAAGTTTAGAATTAATGATGGTTTCGTTTTTAAATATGCAGATTCGGTTTCAATCATGATTATTTCTAGGATCCTAAAACAGTTTATGCAAGATTCATTAATCAAGATTTTAAAGAAACAAACACAAGAAAAATCAGCAAAAATTCATATTAAAATTTTTATTTGAACCCAACAAAAAGCTCAGTTTTACGTAGCTTCAAAAAATTGGAAAAAAAAAACTCTCAATTTTCTCATAAGATTCAGTTTGGCATAACAAATAAGCATATCAACTTAGGAAGAAAAGTTTCAATTACAGAAATTAAACACAATGCAGTTCACAGCAAAGAGAGGAATTAAAAAAAAAACTAAAACAATTTTTAGCAAAATTCATATACCCTATTGAGGATTTTAGATATAACATAGTTGCTCTAATATCACTTATTAAAAAATTTTCAAATAACATGAATTATCTACACAAAGTCTAGAATCATAGAATAATTTACTATTAATCAAAATAAGAAATTGTTACCTCTCTCATCATAAATTATTTTTATAGTAATCACGTCACAAAAGCATGTAATATACATTGAAAGCAAATTCATTCTCTACTTCTTCATGATTAACCAAAAGACAAACTTCAATAAAGCAGTAAGTTATAACCTTATAATGTATAGAGGGTTCCTCATAAATAGTTCAACACATAATTGACTCACGTTCTATTAGGATTGTCAATTATAGACGTATACCAAATCAAAACAACACATCCAATATATTGGACTTTAAGCCCAAGTGGTGCAACTTAACTAATTTGATTGGTTATATATTAGGTTTTCATATTATATTTGGGTTATACATTTAACCCATTTTCACAAACCAAAATTTCAATCAATTAAAGCCCAATAATTATAAAAATATTCTAAAAATTAATATTTATTAGTCCCAAGATTCAATATGATGAGTTTTGATGTGATAAATGAATGTTACAATAACATTATATATCTTTGTACTAAAGTGTTATATCTTATACAAATATTATTAGAAATGCTATATTATAGTTGATAAATATACATGATATGATGACGATGCATATTATTGTGCTAACGTATTATATTTTATATATTAGAATCATATATCATAATAAATTATATTGAACTAACCATATAACTTAAAATGTTCATGTATATTATATAAGATTGTCCAAAGGAATAAAAATGAGCATCATAATCAACAAATAAAAGATCTTGACATGCTCAAATCAAGAAGGAAAAAGGAAGAAAGACAAGAAAGAAGAGATGCATTAAGTATTGAAAACTTAGAATATTGAAGTTTTGAAGCATCAAAAAAACCTAAGGACTTCATTTGGGTATAACTTTTCCTTTTAGGCCTAGATTTTCTTATAAAATAAAGTTTTTCATGAGAAAGAGCTCAAACAAATTTTCAAGATCTTAGATAGATCAAAATGTTTGAAACATATGGCCCACAATCATGTTTTAACAAGACAACTTACATGACATTTCAAAAACAAATGAGATATGAATTTTAATTTTTTTTATTTTAATCTTTAATCCCTCTTTTAATCATATCTAACAAAATACTTATGAGTTAATTATTGTTATATGCATTTTTTGGATGGGCTGGCAAAAGACCCAGCTGATGGGAGCCCAATCCACTGAAGGGAACCACTCCCAACCAAGGCTTTATTGAGCACGTAAATCGAGGAAGAGCCAGCCAGCAGAGGCTGATTGACGGAGAACCTGCAAGAGCTGAATTACAGGTTTAGCCTTTATGTATATAGGACTCTGTGTAATGAGAAAAGCAGAGCGAGAACTCATTGAGAAGGAGAGAGCATTCTGAGAGCATGGAGCCATGAAGCTCGTTAGAAGGAAATCCTTGTAAAAATACTGCATCTTGTAAACACTCTTCTAGCAATAAAACCTCAGTTGTGGATGTAGGGTTCGGTACCACCCGGATTTGGCTGAATCACATTAAAAAATCTCTGCATCTGCTGTGTGTTCTTCTTCTTCTTCCTCTAGTTTCAACACCAGGTTGCAGTTTGGGGTTCACCAAATCATCCCCGTTGGCTGAGATTTGGTCTCTCCATACGAATCAAATTTCATCGTCAATAATTGTAAAATTTGTTTCATATGAAAACAGACTCAAAAACCTTTCTATGGACAAGTCATTTAATTGAAATAAGTAAGATATGAAAGAGTTATGGCTTATTCAAGTTCAATATGAAAATTAGGTTTTCCATAATCAAGTATTTCTAACATTTGCTCATTATTTTTACTATATTGTAAAAAATACTTAAGTTATGTGCTCAAAACTAGTGCTATTTGAAAAGTGTATTCAAATACCTTTTCAACAATTGATGGTTTGTTCAAAATTAGCTTAAAACAAAGAAGTTATGAACTTATAAATCTAAGTTAACATATCCTATTATTGGAATCGATTTTTGAGTTCCAAATGCGAAAATTTCCTTCAAAAATCCATTCCAAGAATCAATTCCTTTGTTATAATGTGCTTATAACAATTAGCTTTCATCTAAAAGTGTCACAAACGGCTAATAAACCTTTATAAGCTTCATATATAAGTTAAGAATTATCAAATATAACATATAAAAAGCCTAAATTTCATGATTTGACATCAATTATTCCTTCTTCCTTTAAAATCAAGATTTGAATTTTTCATTATGAAATTCTTCTATTCTAAATGCTCTATTTATTTCATTTACTCTTTATGAGAGTTCACATGAACTGTTTTTCATCTTATACAAATATTCAATTGTAAAGGCCGAGGTATCCCTTTGGAAAAATACTTTAAAGGTAAGGTATCCAATAAAAATTATTTGAGAGGGTAAGCTATCCTTTTATAAAGAGTGATTGCTCAAGAAAGAGTAAAGATTCATAGAGGCTTCTTAAAATCCCTCTTCAAACTTGAAGGGATAATGAAATTGTTGATTCAAGCTTAAAGAGTAAATATAATCCTTCAATAGTTTTCCAAAGTCAAACAATTATAAATCATTATGTTTGATCTCTTTACCTATACTCTATTACATTTTATTATATTATTTGTTTTTATGTACGTAATTTGATAAATATATTATGTTTCAATGTTTATGTTATTGCTTGAATAATTGAATGGTTGGAAAACTGATATCTATGTATGTATGTCTTCTTAATGCCTTGATTATATGTAATTGTTGAATGAGTAATTTTGTACAATTACTTTGATTTATTATATTTTGTGTGCAAGTGTTATCATAAAGTTATCTTAGATTTGTTTAAATTGAAGTCATTTCACTTTCTAAAATTAAGAATTTTTTTAAAGAGAATATTAAAAATGATGAAAGTTTTGATAGAAGCCAATTCATCATCCCTCTTTTAGGTGTACGGTACCTTATCCTATAATTATATGGATTATTTTCCTTTAAATAGTATGACAGTGTTTATATTTGAAATGTCATAAATTTGTTTTACTAGTTTGTCTTGACAATGAGTACCAAGCTTTTGTAAACTGTCTATCTATTTCAAGGAAAAAATAGATGACAAACAATTTTTTTAGTTCATGACTATCATTAAGATATCTGTGTAAAATATTTTAGTTCACAAATGTCAAAGAGGGTGATATAGATACACACAAAGGACTTGTTGAGTCTTCCAGATAAGATGAAAACCTAGTATATGTTTTATTTTTTTTTTTCATTCAGCTCGAGAATTGATTTTTTTAAAATAAAGAATAAATGAAAATAAATTCAAAAAAGCTCACTTTTCTTTCCTTTTCTTTTTTCTATAGCATATTGAAAAAGATTAAAGACTGAAAAAATATCAAAATATGTGTATATATAGTTAAACAAAAATTTAAAAGAAATCATTTCAGAATAAAAGCTTTAATTTAGTTCTTATACTATATGCATATAGGAGAAAATAATTTTGTTAAAATTTATATTTCCTATCATATATTGACATAAATCTAAAAGAAAAAGACATTAGTGTTTAATAGGAATTGAGAGTGTGAATAGACAAATTAGAACTAAATATTTGAAAAATAATACCATTTAAAAAGGATAAATTAGGAAATTTTGATGAAAAGAGAGTGTATTAGACAAAAAGTATTATTGATAGCATCGCTCTTAATTCAATTAAGAATCAATGCAAATGGTCACATGGCCAATTAATACCAAACAGGGTAACAGCTTCCTCTGCCCTCACAAGAGCCTCAAATTCGATTGAAACCGATCAAGGAAAAGGGGTGATAGAGAAATGGTGCGGCATAATGGTAAGTTGAGGTAGGAGATGGCAAATGGCACTTTAGAAACGAAAAATAAGTGTCACCATTAATTCAAAAATTAAGTAAAATCATAAATAATAATAAAATAATTTCACCTTTAATTTCTCAAGAATAAATTTATTTATATACTCCATAATAAATAATGAATCTTACAATGAAAATAGTTAATATCCTAAAGTTTGAATTCGAGAGGGATACTTCCCCTCATATAAAATTATAAAAAACTAAAATTTAATTCATTTAAAAATATATTTATACAGAAACTTATTTTGAAATGAATTGAATTCTAATTTTTTTTAGAGTTAAAAATATATTTTGTATAATTTACTTCCTTTAAATAATGTTTCAGTTTTTTACAGATGCTCTTTTAACCAAATATACTATTTAGTGTATGTAGTAAATATTTGGATTTTGCCTGTTTATAGCATAGCTAAAAGTGCAACATATCATTTTTTTTCCAAGTTAAAAATCTTCCCTATTTTCTCTCCAAGTCTCTCATGTCAAATGATTTTCATAACCCCAATTTTTCTTAATTTTTTTCACAATTTTTTTATAAAAATGAAGTGATTAATAATCAGCTTATTTGAATGTCTAGATGACTAGGCTATTAGTTTTCCACGTGTTGAGATCCTATTGGCCACAACACGTCCTTGATCTTCCATCTCTTCCAGATTGCCTGTATCGTTTCCTCCCAACTATCGACGGCAGTAATGTAATTCCTTTGTAAAACGAAGGTTAATTCATAAAGTCAACTCTTTAAATTTGCTTTTCAACTTCGCGATAGTCTCGATTTCCTGCGTCTTTATCTGCCTTCCGAATCCACTGGGAAAGTGGAAGAAAATCCAAAAGAAGCTTTCAAGAATGGAAGAAAAGCATGCAACTTTCGAATCAAACCCTAACGAACCTAATGGGTTTGTCTATGTCAATAATCACAACCACAACAACGACCACGGTTGGCAGAAGGTCACCTACGCAAAGCGACAGAGGAAGACCAAACCCACCAACATTAACTCTCATGATAAAGTTGTTGGCAATGGCACGTTGACCGGTTCCGACAGCGTTTTCCGGTCGCTGGAACAGCAGTCGGAGGACAGGCGCCGGCGAATTGTCGAAGCGCAGAGGTTGGCCAATGTTATTAATTCAGATGTTCCGGCCAGATCGAAGAAATGGTCGGATTATGATGAAGCCGATGATGATAATGCGGAGCATGTAGCGGAGAACGGAAAAGTGGAGGAGGTGAAGAAGGTGAAGCAAAAGAAGGACAAGAAGCCGAAGGTTACAGTGGGTGAAGCTGCAGCGAAGATTGATGCGGCTGATCTGGCTTCTTTTCTGGCCGATATATCGGTAGGGATACTTAATTGCTTAACGGGTTTTGATTATTTATGTTTTGGTTTTGAATTCTTCATTGTGTCTTGGGCTTGATCTTGGATGTGTGTTTGTCTATAATAGGTTTCATATGAAGCGCAGCAAGATATACAGATGATGCGATTTGCGGATTATTTTGGACGTGCATTTTCTTCAGTGAGCGCCTCTCAATTTCCTTGGATGAAGTTGTTCAGAGAGTC
>JANHAO010013370.1:0-15949 GCA_026873985.1 Saraca asoca
GCGACCATCACTTGGAGATTTACTGATGACGTAGCTCCATACAGTATCTCCAAACGGGTCAGACAAGATCACAATTATCAGTTACATTTCTCCAAACTAATTGAGTCGTATTTATGTGTGTATTCCGATGTAACTCACTTGCATCTCAGCCTGTGAGGATGACTGCTATCAAATGAGGAATACCACATCATCTAGTCTCAACAGATCGTGATAGTGCCTAATTATCAGATCTCGACTAGTGTCATTTTGGTACAGAAGTTTATATCATTAACAATCACACTCACAATTCCATAACCCCTTATAGGATTGATTGAATGAATTAATTTCTCACCATGGACTTCATCTTAATTATGCATCAATCATAAATATGATCACAATATGCAATATAAGATGAATATTCAACCTTTAATATCCAAATTCACAGATCGCTTAGTCATAGATGCAATAGAGCCCAATCAAATTGATACTAAGGCACCTATATTGGACTAACATGTATGGGCATATATCTCACCATATCTATGAGTGCTTGATTTCTTCTTTTTGCTATGCCATTTTGTTCTGGCATTTTAATCATGGTGTAATTGGCTTTAATACCACATTCTTATATATACCTAGCAAAAAGACCAAGGTTTCTTCCAGTCTCATCATATCTACCATAATACTCACCACCCTTGTCAAAGTTGACACATTTATTTTTCTTTCCATATCTGAGCTCAATTATAGCCTTAAAAGTCTTGTAGACATCTAATGATTCAAAATTTTCATTAAGTAACTTTACCCATCTAAATATGAAATAATCATATATAAAAGTGATGAAGTACTTGTAACCACCTATGGTAGTATGAGTAATAGGTCCATTGATGTCAGTGTGGATTAACTCTGGGGTATCCATTTTTCTACTTCTTTTCTCTTTTTGGCTCTGGCCAAGAGTTTTTCCTTTACACAGTCTACACAAGTACCAAAATCTATGCAATCCAAGTCATGCAGAATCCCTTATTTAATTAACCTTTGTATCTTTTCTGTGAAAATGTGATGTAGAAATCTATGCCACAATATTGAGAAGCTCTCATCAATTCTATTTCTTTTCTTTGTAGTTATAGTGTTGATTAAGTTAACAAAACCAAGATCTAACTCAGTTTTGTATAATCCATTAAATAAGGTACTAGTACCAACCACACATGAATTATAAATCAAATCAAACCTTTTATTACCAAAATGACAAGAATATCAAATAAAGTCCAAAGCAACAACTGAAATCAAGTTTCTCTTCATGGAAGGTACATAAATAATGTTTTAGAGTTCTAATATATCTAGTAGATAAACACAAGAAAATGTTACCAATATACACCACTTGTACTCTATCTCTATTTTCTAGCCAGACTATCAACTCTCATTCACTTGGCTTCCTCATGTTTTCAGTGTTTGCAAAGATTTTGTTACATGAATAGTGGCACTAGTAATCAACCACCAAGTATATGATGGCACATCAATCAGGTTTGATTCAAAACACACTAGAGTTAGAGGGATATCTTTCTTTTTCTTAATTCATTTCTTATATTTAAACCAATTTACCTTTTTATGGCCATACTTCTTGTAAAATTAGCAATTTCCCTTGAATTAAGCCTTTTTGAGCTTGTGGTGTTTGTCTTTCATACAACCCTTCTTTTTGTCAAAAGGAGCTTTTCATTTATTGTTTCTTTAATGTCCTTTCATACCTTACTCTAAAGTTGAACCATGAGAGATAAGATTGACAAATCTGACATTTTCTTTTTCTTATATCATCCTTTTCCTGAGTAACAATGAAGATAAGCTTATCAATGGTTCACTCACTCTTTTGAGTATTGTTTGATGTCTTTAAAACATCAAACTAGGTAGGCAAAGATTTTAGTGCGCACCAAATTAGGAGGCTGTCACTCAAATCAACATTCATACTCTTTAACTTGTTATAATAGTGAACCAACTTTAGAATGTGCTTCTGCACTCTACTAACACCATCATATATGGTGTTTTCTTAGTAATAAGAGGCATTGGCCTTTTTAGCTTTATCAAATTTCAAAAACTTTTTAGCCACTAACTCAAGGAAGGATTTTGTATCTTATGACTCGGGATGCTCTGTCTTATTGTTTTGTCCATGATGAATTTTATAATTATCAAGCACACACGGTTAGAGTGTGTCCACTTTTCATGCTTTATTTTCAAATCAACACTAGAATTGACATCTACAACAGGTTCTTCCTCCCTGAGTGCCAAATCAAGGTTGGTGGCTATCAAATATAATTTTAATGATTTAGCCCAATCCTCATAATTTGTCCCATTTAGCATCTTGATAGAAGTCAATTACATAGGTAGATAGGCTAAGGAAAATTTACCAATCATGCTTATAATTTTCCTCATCAACCATGCAATTGTGCATAGTATTATACCATAAGATCCAAAAGAGTATTTACGATCATATACTACAATACAAGATTCAAATATTACATTCCCAAAACTTAACATCAAAAGAGTGTTTAAGATTTTAAGAATGTAATACTTAATGCTACACTTATGTTAGGCCATATCAATAATATCATATTGAAAGGGTATATAATATTATTAATACATCACTCTTCTAGATGCCACATTAAATAATTTTATTTTTAACAAAATTTCATGTAACTGGTCCCATGATAGGCGGATACACAATTACTCAAAATTTAATGGCATAATATGAGTTACAAATAATTCCTACAATAATACTTAATAATCACCAAAAATTAATTTAACAATCAAATAATGCTACAAAAATTTATATAATAGCTAATAACATAAAAATTATATGGTAAAATTTTTGTACCAAAAATAGCATCATTTAAATATTAAAAAAATTAGCACAAAATTAATCAAATAATTTTTATTTACAATATATATATATATATATATATATATAATCATGGAGATTGCTTAATAGGTCTAATGACCATTTTTAGGCAGCAAAGTTTACCTAGCACTCTTAATAGGACTTATTGTCCTTGAACTCACAAACATGATTGATTTTCATTTTTTAAACTCCAATTTTCTAAGATTTTCCCTTTCAAAACAAGTTGTACCTCTAAATTAATTTGTGCGCTCAATCACACTGAATTTGGACAAACACATTTACACAAATTGGTAAAGAAGATACAAAGCATAAAATTTTGCTGCATTTTACATATTTATTCGTTCCAAAGTTATTGCACAAATCAATTTCATAATTAACAACTCAGTCACAATAAATTTGGCAAACACAGATACACAAATTGGAAAGCAAGATGCATGTAATCTTTGAGAGGTTATTATCAAATCCAGCATCATCTAACAAAAATAAGGATATCTTTTTAGACAAAAATAAATTAAAATTACAGAGTACAAAATTTTGGTGAATTGTAATTATAGAAACATGCTTAGACAACATCATCTACATTCCAATAGCCTTTATATATGCACTATAACTATCAAGTTCCCATTGAGTACGAGAATTTGACCATTCAATAAAATATAAAGCTTTTCTTATCTACGGACCAAATTAATCAGTACAATGTATTAATCACATATTGAATTCAATGTTTTTTGAATCAAAGCTCTAGAATCATTCAAATATCAAAGACTAATCAAAAGATTCACCAAACCAGAAACATGCATAAATTCACAATTAACTTGTGCAATTAGATATAGGGTAAATAACATAAAAATTTTAACTATCTAACTAAGAAAGTTATCATATAAATTAGTAGATCATAACATAATAATTTTATGAATTCTAACTTAAAAGCTAATTATACAATTCAAATAAAAAGATCTACATCTAATTAGCATATTACATAATTTTAATTGGCTCTGATACGAATTGAATGAAATTTTAATGTTAATAGGACTGATAAAATATGTGATAATATGAAAAAATATAGATTAAATTAAATAAAAATTGATTAGAATTACCTAAATTAAACAAATTCATAGTTGGTATAAAAAATAGATAGAAATGTGATCACTCTTCTTGAAAATCCTAATAATTGAGATAGCACACTAATGACATAATGATGAGAGTTATATATCTTAATCAAGGATACAGGAGTAGGGACATGTCTATATGTAGGACAAATTGGATAAGGTCCTATCTATCACAAAAATCCAATTCAATATCCAATCCAAATTAAAACACCCAATATATATCACTTTTAATACTCTTAATTATTTTATTAATATTTTCATAATTTATAAATTATATAAATACAAATTTAAATGAAATTTCATGGAAGTTTCAATTTCAATCGGAGGAAAGTGTGTTATCACGGGGCACATCCTATCCCATACATACAGGGATAGTAGGCATAGCTTGAAAAGGCTTAAAATCGTCCGTAAATCTATTTTCCACTCAAATATCATTCCTTTATGATCTGCACTATAAAAAGAGAGAGAGAGAGAGTTGTATTGAAATTTTCAATACAAAAAATCTTCCCCGACTAATGAGACGTAGTTTGTGGCACGCACACTATTTAAAATGCATTTCTAATAATTTTTTTTATGAAATGTGATTCTAACGTCACTCTTTTTAATATTATTATCTTTTATATTTTAATAGAATAAAAATAACTTTTCAAAATGTTACAATCCAAATCAACTATAATGTGACCAAAAAAAAAAAAAGACTGATTTGTCGAATTATGGAGACAATGGTACTAAAAGTTCAGAATTTTAGTGAAACTAGAAGTTTTTTCCTCCGGTATTATGAGTTAAAACTTCAAACCAACAGCAAACCAAGAGACATAATTACAATGAGCATCTCTACCACTAGGCCGTTTGGATCTATCTAAGTCTCTCTTGCATGAAATCCATTACTTGTCTTGTGTGGAAGACACTTTCAATGTATAATTCTTGACTACGTCTTCGTCACATCACAATCACATGGGGATGTCATATGCAAAAACATGAAAAGAAGTCACAATGAAACTTCCTCGCAAAATGTTCGACTCACAAAAGCTGCTGTGCCAACTGATAAGTGTATCAATCACATGTGCTGCTGTGCACGATGTTACTGCTTGCGAACTGCAGACAACTGGGTCTTATTTGGTGTACTAAGTAGTACTTGTATACAAATTAATTATGTAGACGATATTTTTATCTATAATGAGCTCGTACAATGTTATTTTATCATTGGGTTTGAGTAATAAAATGATTCAATAAGGCACAACTTTTGTGAGAATTGTGTGCAGAAAATTAGTGTGTCGACTCTACGTGTGTATCTTCAACTTTGTGCTTTCATTTCATCCAAACAATATTCCACAAAAATGCCTTTTTGTTTGGTGAAATGTAATCAAACCAATTTCAGCTGCAATTCATGATTCATTCGATTTCTAATGATTGGGTTAACTAGTAAAATGCAAAGACTTCTCCCTCACACAATATGACTGGATTCCCTTGTGCAAGTAAATGTGCCCCCATGCAGGAGAACCACAGAATGATGTGATGATTACAGTAGGAGGGAATTTTGCAGATGTGAAGCGTGCAAGTAGAGTTTCTTATCTTAAAATAATTAATTCTAGACTCAAAGACAGTGACAATATGTTGCTTTGACTGCCACTGTAATTTGAGCCTAGCATCAATTATGTTAAGCTATACCGGACAGACACTAAAGAGTTAACCAACAATAAAAGAAAATTTACAAGCATATTTCAAGACTAGGAATACTCTGACATCTTGCATAGGATATAGTTTTCTCATATCAAGGAATCTCCGAGTCATTTGAGTGAATGAAAACTCAAAAAAAACTTATGAATCACGAGTGCGTGTTGATTGATATGATTCATGAATATGCTAATAAAATATGTTTTCTTTGTTCTGTTTTTTTTTTAAGGGGATGAAGTCGTCAAAGTTGCTGTTAGGATTATGACTATCATATAATGCTATTTTTCAGGCACTTAACTAATATGCTTAACATGCAGTAGATTTTTTTACAATTTAATTTTTTTATTCAGATTTTTTTGCAATTCAATTTTCATTATGTTGTATAAATAGGTGCTCTATTACTCAATAAAAAGTAGATTTCTGCCATCTCAAAAACATCTTATTCTTGTTATCTTTGCATTTTGATTTTTTAAATAACCAATAAACTAGTATTAGAGCCATATCTTGAGAAACCTGTGAGATTAAGTGAGTCCAAATATAATTCCTAAACACTTATCACCTATACCTGCAAGAAAAAAAAAACCATAACCTATTCAGAATGAATTCAGAACCTTCATTCACTACTATTGCACTTCCAATGTTTGATGGAATAAATTATTATTATCAGTAGAAATTGGTGTTGCACAATGGGCTGGCAAAACCCTAGGGAAAGCTGAACCCGACTAGGGACAAGTCCACCAAATCGCTCTATAGACGCCCTCAGCTCGCTGAAGACCCGAGCTTGCTGGTCGGACTAGCTCGAAGTCACGAGCCAGTCACATCCTTAGTAAACAAGATCAAGCTCGCTAGGATACAACTTCATTTAGCTAGAAGCCCACGAAAGTTAAGCATAAAATCAACAAACAACTTGCATCGCCATTCTACATACGTGGCCATCAGGTCCCACTTGCAGAAAGCAGCCTACAGAAGTTAGTCCCTAGTACCCTAGGCAATCTTGTACATTTAATATTTGATGTAACAGATATACAGTTAATTTAGTTCTATTTATACCCCTCTATGCTTCTATAAATAGGAGGCTAGAATCATTGTAAAAAGGAGGCTAAGAGAATACTAGCAGAAACTCTGCTGGAAGATATAGCAAAGTAAAACTATATAAACATTCCTTTAATACAATAAAAAAACACCTCCGTAGACGTAAAGTCCAGTGCCATCCAGATTTAGCCGAACCACGTTAAACCCCCTTATGTATTTCTCCCTTCTCCCTCCTCCTCCCGCCATTCAGCATCCTTCCACAGTCCCAACGACCAGGGAACAGCTTAGGTCCCCAAAGAAGCCCCCTCCATTGGCCGGATTTGGGTCTAACCAAAATCCACCGTCAATATTTTGGCACGCTTGGTGGGACCCTTCTGTTCTTTGATTGTTTCTTTGTCTCTCTGGTTGATCCTGTTCAGATTAGAATGGCGAGAAGAAAGGCTATCAAGAAGTTAGATGCTACCGTCGTCGACTAGAAGGCCACACTACAAGTTCCTCTACCGCCAGAACTACCAATGATTTGGCTTCCCTGGTTCACTCCCAATCTGGTGGCACTACCCGCGAGACTAACAAAGCCCAAGTATGGCACCAGTGCCGAAAAGCATTTGAAGGCTCAATGAGGAGGATGGCTGCAGCATTCCAAATGCTAGCTCGAGCACAGGTCCAAGATGCGTAAAGACAAGGCGAGATCATCACACTTAGAAATGTCCCTCAGCAGTAGTGAGCTGGAACTTTGAATAGAGCCAGTCGTGAGCACGTCTCAAATCATTCCCCCCATGACAAGGAGGATACCAGAAGCCACCAGAATTCCAGCCAGAGATCTGAAGGATTGCCACTAATAGTGGAAGAATTGTTCCAAAGGGTGAAGCAATTAGAGGCACACCCCAAGTTCAAGGTGACCGGAGTCATGCCAAGGAACGAACTCTGTTCTCCAAGAAGGTCGAAATGGAGCCTCTCCCCCAAAAGTTCAAAATTCTCACCTTTCCGTTCTATAATGGAGACAGAGATCCATATAATTACTTGGACATGTTCAATGATCAGATAGATCTCTAGACAAGTAATCTGCTAATCAAGTGCTGAGTTTTTCCCATCACATTGGGAGATGCCCCCTGAACCTGGTTCCGGAACCTCTCGGCCTGTAGTATCAGCAATTAGAAGGAATGCCAACAAAAATTTCTCGACCACTACAAGGCACTGAAGAGGTAGTTCATGCCCCTTTGCCATCTTGCCACAGTCTTTCAGCACAAGCATGAGTCTTTAAAGGACTATATTGCTCAGTTTAGATGCGAGATCGATAATGTGGAAAGCATGTTTGATGAAAGTATTTTGATAGCAATATCTGCTAGATTTTGTCAAGACAGCAAGCTATATAAAAGTATGTACAAATCCCTAGTAGCAGATCTGGGAGAGTTTTACGATTGAGCTGTCAAGCAAATTAGGTGGGAGGAGACATTTGGTGCGAAAAAGCCCAAGCTGGACAACCCAGGTCAAAATAAGAGGAAGAATAGTCGTGAGGACATAAAAGGCGGCACCAACCTCCAGCTCACAAAGAAGGCCAAGGCCGAGCAACCTTAGTAATTGGCTCATTACAAACACTATAGTATCTTGTTAGATACTCCTAATAGGATTTACACAGCAGAAAGAAATAAAGAGGATTTTAGGACTTCCACTCCTTTACGAGTACCTCATGCAGGCGAAAATACGAACAAATTTTGCACATATCACAATGAAGCGGGACATAACACCTCGGATTGCCAAGCTCTCAGGGATACCATCGAGGACCTGATTAAAAGAGGGCATTTAAGAGAATACGTATTGTGGCCTGCAGCACAACAATCCTCTTGACCTTACCAGGACCCCGAGCAAGAGCAGCTAGTTGTAGTAAGAATCATATATTGAGTTTGTAATCCAATAAGTAGAAGCGTCCCAAATTTTGTGTAGATTAGCATGTACAAATTATCCTGAAATTCTGGAAATCATTTAATTTGATATGCATACTTCGCAAACCAAGTTTCAAGTTACTATCGAGCGTCACAATTCATGTGATTGAACTTCATAACTTTCATGCGATCGAACTTCGCAGCTTTCATGCAATCAAACTTTACAGCTCTCATGTCAATTAAAAGCTCGCACGTACGAGCAACTTTCTTAGCCACTATGCATGCGTAGCGATCTTACTACACGTACGAGCAACTTTCTTAGCCACTGCATATGTGCCAATTAAAAGCTCGCATGTACAAGCAACTTTCTTAGCCACTGTGTGCGCACAGCGATCTTATTACATGTATGAGCAACTTTCTTAGCCACTATGCATTGCAATTTTATCATAGATGTGAGCAACTTTCTTTGCCACCACATGTGTGCCAATTAAAAGCTCTCACGTACAAGCAACTTTCTTAGCCACCATGCGCACGCAGTGATCTTACTGCAGGTACGAGTAACTTTCTTAGCCACCATGCGTTGCAACTTTGTCATGCATGTGAACAACTTTCTTAGCCACCACATGCATGCGAGCTAAACTTTGTAACTATCATGCAACCCAAATTTTATAGCTCTTGTGCGATTGCACATTTGAATGCCATGCGGCCTACTCACACATTGCTCATTTACATTCAAACTGAATTTATCTTTTGATTGAAAACATTGACGATTGCCTATTTGATTATTTTTACATGCAGAATTAACATTGATTATCTGAGAATTACTGGACAAATAGTTGAACACTAAAAAAGAAAGGAAGATTTTATTCATCAAAAAGCCTCAATGAAGTACATATACATCAGAAAGAGTCAAAATACAAGTTAGAAAGAGCTTATCTATTTCTCTTAGAAAAAAGATTAGCGCGCAGAAGGAAAACTCCCACTAATCAAAGGGCAAGCCACCGAGGGATAAACCTCTGCCAATTGAAAGCTTGCTGACCTACCTAAGCCCCCAATTTTCTTCCTCTAGCCTTGATTCCCGAGGCTGGGAGATTCCGAGAAAGCCCGTTGGAGTGGCAAAAAAAGAGAAACCTCACAATTATGAGGACATAATCCGGGATCCATATGAGATCCCTCCATATTATAGGAAAACTGTAGGCTTCAAAGCTCCTTATGCAGCAGACCATACACGCCTTACTCAAAAAGCAGAATATCAGATATCAAGGGGTTTATTTGGAATCTCCATTTGGACACTCTCTGAGAGAAGAAGAGGCTTCCCGGTGCTTTAAATAAGCTCAGCCTAAAGGAGCCGAAGGATCCGGAAGGAAACCCCCAACCACTTTCATTTAATGGCATGAAAGAAAATGAGGCCAGTGTGCTAATAACCGTAAGATGTATTTTTCCTGAAAAAATGAAATGGCAATCTTGATTTGAAAGGATTTGATTGCACAGTCATCCACGATCGAGATTAAAGGTATCTTCCAGACTTGGATCTAGAATGGGCCGAACAAGGGCCCAACTACAGAAACTTGTCCAAGCGGCCCTCTGAGTTTCACAAAGCCCCAAGTCATTGAAGCCGCACCTCATAAAGGAGAGCAAGTGTGCGAAGAAAAAGGCCAGATTTACGATATGTTGCCGCTACATGTGCTTTTGCCAGCAGAAGTCTAACTCCCAGTCCGCAAAGCGAACTGAAAGTTAGGGGCTAATGTTATCAGTAGAAATTGGCACTGTATAGTGGGCTGGCAAGAGCCCAAGAAAAGTCGAATTCGACTAGGGACAAGTCCGTCAGATCACTCTACAAACGCCTTCAACTCGTTGAAGACTCGAGTTCGCTGGTCGGACTAGCTCGAAGTCGTGAGCCAGTCGCATCCTCAGCAAACAAGATCAAGCTCGCTAGGACGCAGCTTCATTCAGCCAAAAGCCCACTAAAATTAAGCATAAAGCTAACAAACAACTTGCACCACCATCTGTAGATGTGGCCATTAGGTCCCACTTGTAAAAAGTAACCTGCAAAGTCCCTAGTACCCTAGGCAGTCTTGTATATTTAATATTTAATGTAACAGATGTACAGTTAATTTAGTTTCATTTATACCCCTCCATGCTTCCATAAATGGAGGGCTAGAATCATTGTAAAAAGGAGGCCAAGAGAATACTAGTAGAAACTCTACCAGAAGTTATAACAAAGCAAAACTCTGTAAACATTCCTTCAATACAATAAAAAAAACACCTCTGTGGATATAGGGTCTAGTGCCGTTTGGATTTAGTCGAATCACGTTAAACCCCTTTATGTATTTCTCCCTTCTCCCTCCTCCTCCCACCATCTAGCATCCTTCCATAGTCCTAACGATCGGGGAATAGCTTGGGTCCCCAAAGAATCCCCCTCCGTTGGCTAGATTTGGGTCTGATCAAAATCCACCTTCAACAATTATCAAGTGTGAGCTATTAGAATTGAAGCCTATCTTGATGCCAATCATCTGTAGGAAGCTGTTAAACAAGAATATGAAGTTCCACCCTTGCCAAACAATCCAACTCTTGCACAAATCAAAACTCACAAGAAGAGAAAGCAAAGGAAATCAAAAGAAAAAGTAACCTTGTTTACAGCTATCTCACCCTTATCCACCATTTTTATCAAAATAATGATACTGAAAACAACCAAGGAAATTTCAAACTTCTTGAAGCATGAATATGAAGGAAATGAAAGTGTCAAAGGGATGCAAGTGATGAATTTGATATGAGATTTTAATATGCAAAAAAGAATCAGAAACAATCAAGGAATACTTTGACAGACTTCTTGGCATTCTCAATAAAGTAAGACTTTTTAGTACTGATTTTTCTAATTTTAGAATAGTTCAAAAGATCTTTGTCACAAATCTTGAAAAGTTTGAGGCTACAATTGCATCTTTGGAAAACTTAAAAGATCTGTCAAGCATCACCTTAGCAGAATTGTTGTATGCACTATACGCACAGGAGCAAAGGAGGCTTCTGAGGCAAGAAGGATCAATGGAGGGAGCTTTTTAAGCTAAATCGCAAAACAATAATGGTGACAAGAACAAGAGAAAAAGAAAAGCAAAATAACAACAACAAACCTGGGGGCTTTGAAAATGACAAAAGCAATAATAATAAAATCTTTTTGCCTTGTCCCAACTACAAAATCCATAAAAAAAGTGTTGGTGGAGGCTAAATGCAAGATGTCATAAGTATAGTCAATTAGGACACATAAAAAGAATATGCAAGTCTCAATAGCAACAAGGAGAAGCCAAGGCTGTTGAGGATCAACCTCAAAAGGAGTAATTATTTGTGGTATCATGCTTTGCCACCAACAACTCCATAAAAAATTAGCTTATAGATAGTGGTTGTACAAATCACGTGATATATGATCGAGAGCTCTTCATAGAGTTCGAAAAAACTATCATATTTAAAGTTAGAATTGGAAATGGAGCACACATTATAATAAAAGGCAAAGGAACAATGGCAATTGAATGCCATATAGGTTTGAAATTAATTTATGATATTTTATATGTTCCTGAAATTAATCAAAACCTTCTGAGTGTTGCTTAATTATTGGAAAAGGCAACAAGGTACTGTTTGAAGACAAATAACTATGTGATTAAAGATGTAGAAGATAGAGAGGTGTTCAGAGTTCAAATAAAAGGCAAAAACTTCACCTTAGATTTGATGAAAGAGGAACAGGCTGCGGTACACAAAAAAGGTAGCAATATAATGCTTTGGCACAAGAGATTGGGGCATTTCTATCATGTCATTCTACTCTTTGTGAAGAAGAACAATCTTGTGAAAGGCGAGCTTGAATTAGAGGAAAAGCTTCCTACATGTGCTGCCTGTCAGTACGAGAAGCAGACAAGGCTCCCTTTTCACAAAACAAGGCCTAAAGGGCTATAGAGAAACTACAATTAACACATACAAATGTGGGTGGACCTGTCAAACATCATCATTAAATGGCAATAAGTATTATATTGATTTCATTGATAATCACACAAGAATGTACTAGATTTATTTTATAAAGCATAAATCTGAGATTACTGACATATTTTGAAAGTTTAGAGCTTGGGTGGAAACTCAAAGTGGATGCAAAGTGCAGGTGATCATTTATGAGAAATATTATTGCTCTTTTGTTTCCAAAGGGTAACATAATCCGACACTTTAGATGAGGGAAAGGTTTTAAATAAGGTAATTCGTTAAGGTTAAATAATAGTAATATATTTCACTACACGTGAACCAAATACTCAATAAAAAAAATTAGTTTTTTTGATTCCATTACTAATTCCCTAAAATTCTCCAACCAAACACCACCTTAAACTATAGTGTAAATTAAATTTTCAATTTCCAAACTATTCTATATTTAGTTTCTATAATTAACTATCATAATTAATGTTATATTAATTAATTTTTAAAAATAAAATTAGTTAATTTTTAAGAAGTCAAAATTTTTGGTTGAACATGAAACAAAAGATTGAAATTGATTAAGTTTACAAAGAATTATTATAAAGATTGAATTTAATGTAATAAAATTGATTTTTAAAATAAAATGATTGGTAATAAAGTTTTGTCAAACAGATTATTATTTAAGAAAATGATTTGTAGAACCAATAATTACAATTAATTTATTATTTATTTTAGTAAATACAATTAAGTGTAATATTAATTTTTAAAAAATATAATAAATTATATTATCATAAAACATTTATTTAAATTAATTTATGAAAACTTTAATTTAGTTTATTATTTTGTATAGTCAATTTGTAGCCTATCACGGGACTTTTTCTAATACTACTTTGGGTAATAGACTAACACTTATTATTTTTGGATGCTAATTTTATATGCTAGAGCATAGATTGTGAAAACACGCATTAGTACATATTTGTATTCTTGTAATTTATGTGAAAATTTTGTGTATTTTATTATAAGTAGTTTTTATATAAAAATGTAAAACTTTTTAAATATTTTTTTATGCAATTTTGAATTATGAAATTATAATTTTTATCTACTTGTTGTATGCACAATCCATATACATTTATAACGTTTTGTAAAAAGAAATTATAAGATTTTATATAAGATATTACAATTTTTATTACTTTTATAATAATTTTTTAAAGAAAATCATAAGATCTCAAAGGATGTACCTTATACTTTATTCATAACATGACATGGGGCATCATGAATTTGAAAAATATTTTTAATCTTATCGAAATATTAACATTTTAATATAATTATTGGTTAATATAATATTTTAATAAATTAAATATTTTGAGTCATGATTGATGTTAAAATTAAAAAGATAATTTATTATTTTGTTAAAATATAATAAATAGAAGTAATGAAATTCTTCACATTATTGTGAGACTGAAATATTTATGCAAATCTGATTCTCCATCCAAAAACTAATGTATAGATTGATGTCCTCTTTTATCTATTGACAATCGTTATCAATTAGGTTCCAAGGTTTCCCTCATTCTTCGTTGGAGTTGGCTCAGATCCATAATGAAGATTTAGTTGGAGTCTTTTCCCTAGGATGAATGCTATGAGCTGCTTTTTAGCTTTTCTCTTGGTTGGATCTTCAATTATCTCATATTGCAGCTATGGATGATGATGTATTGCGGCTTCCAAGGTTGTATCAGCAAAAATATTTTTGGAGAGTTTTGAGGTTTCATCATAAAGTTTTAAAATGATTTTTTTAGACAAAATGGTCTGCTACAGAGAATTTAAGCAATATAAGTCTAATTTTATCTTTTGTATATTATTTATCATCATCATGATAAATTTATTGTTCTTAGATTCTATCACAATTTGACACTTGATTGAAAATTTACAAATTAAGTTCAACCATCGAAAGTATAGAATGTTATTAGTTATTTTCTTATTACTCTTTTTTTTAGATTGTTTATTTTTTTCGTGTGTAAGTTAATATCGATATTTGGAGAGTAAACTAAATTAGAGATGTTAATGACACAATTTTTTTTTTGTAATTATTGACAGCACAATATTGATATAGCTAAATTCTTATAAGGAAAGCAATGACTTGCTCATTGAATTTAGAGCTTTTTTTGAGTGTTGTGTTAGGCCTTGAAGAATAAAGGATGAAAATTGAATGGATGATACATTTTGCTTTAGGGAGTATATGTACTCCAATGGTACTCAATTTTATGAAATACAATAAGAGTAGGAATAAGAATAAAAATAGGTAAAATATTTGTTTGATAGGTACGATGAAATAAAAATGATTATTGAAATGATCCTTTCACTATAAAAATAATGAAATGGATTATTTCATTATTTATGATTAACTTTTTTATATCATTATTTTTTATATCTTTATTATATTTTAAAATTATTTTTATTTCAATAAATAAAAAATAATAAATATTTTTAATACTTTATCATAAAAATATTTTGATAATTATATTTTTAATAATAAATTTTAAAATAAGATATTTTATATTAGTTAGTATATAAAATTATTTAATATAAAATAAAAATTAATAAATTAAAATTTATGAACATTCAAAGAGAGTTAAAATTATGAAAAAAATTAACATATTTAAAGAATAAATCATACCATATTATCAACAAATATTAAATACCTTTTAAGCCTGATATATTTTTTACTATTTTTTAATATAGGAATATTATTACAATTGACTCTTTTTTTTTTTTCTTTTTCATTCCATTCCCATGTAATATTATGTGAACAAAACTTTTGGAAATTAAAACATTCCACCCTTAACGGCTTTAATGGAAGGTTGGGGTGAAAACTTTGCTCCATGGTATTGTGGCATGCTGGGAGGCGTTAAGCAGAGTGTAGCAAATTCGGTACGGAAGAACGGCTGATTGGGCGACCCTGCACTTGCAGACGCCGTTGAGGTGATCGTCGAGTGGGCAGGAGCAGATGCCGGGGAGCAAGTTTAACATATACACTTATCCTATGTACACGAAGATTTGGGAATCAAACTTGCAGGATGTTGAAATTATAATGCTTGATACCAAAATTCTTATTTGTAGTTCAAGGAATTAAGAAATGGCAGTGATGATTCAGGATATACAACAAGAACAAAGAGAGGGAATATATTTCTTTTTTCTGTTTATAAAGAATAATCAAGTTATTTTTCTTTGAAGAAGACCAATGCATACGATTCTGCAGGTAGGGTTGAAACTGAAAACTCATGAATATCAAGAACTTCTAAAGAAAAACTGCAATAACTATAATTCATCTCAAATTCTCCCTATTAAAATATGAGTAAACTTAGTCGTTTTAAGGCACTCTTTTGTAGAGTTCAATTTTCAAATTCCATAACCTCCATCCCTTTTCTAAGGTGCATACATCAGTGTGTCTAGTCATCTAC